>NW_026506885.1:0-16996 GCF_026875155.1 Cherax quadricarinatus | reverse complement strand
CATATCGCAAAGTACGGGTGTCATAGTTTTGGTCCCAAAGAAGGGGGGGGGTGAGATTGAGGGCTTCCCGTGAAATATTTTTGATGTGCGCTGATTACATTTTTTGCAAAAATTTTGGGTAATAGACTGAAGAAGGTCAGGGGGTCGGTGATACATGGGGGACAGTTTGGTATCCGGGGGGGAGTATTGCGGGTAGGTCATGGTGTATTCGGGTTTTCCCTTGAGGGTATATAAGGGAGGTATTTGGGTTTGGATTGGGGAAAGCTTATGATTATGTGGATGGGTTTTTTTATTGAGAGTATGGTGAGAATGGGTTTTGGGGGAGGGGGGTTTGGAGGGGGTGGGGATTTGTTGAGAATGCATCAATGGAGTAAAGGAAAAGGGAGGTTGGGTAGTTCAGTAAGCAGGGGGAAGGGGGTTTAAGGGGGGGTGTCCACTCTCCCAAATACTTTTGCATGATGCAGAATCCTTTCTATGTTTTTTGTGGTGGGAGGGGAAGGTTGGGGGAGAGTGGGGATATTGGGGGAAATATTGTTGGTTATGTAATGATACAACTGTTTTATTAATGGATTGAAGTTTTTAAGAAAAGGGGGAAAAGGGTAATTGGTTTTTTGGGGGAATGCACTGGGATGAGAGTTAATAAGCAGAAATCACGGTTGTTGGGAGGTGGGCATTTGGGTAGGGGGCCTTGGGGAGGAGTTTGGTTGGTAACTGTGTAGGTAAAGATTTGGGGATTTTTTTTTTTGGCAGATGCACGGAGAGCAGGAGGGTTAATTCAGAAATGGTAATGGACAGAGTTTTGGTAGGTGGGGGGGTCTAAGGGGGCCGGGGGATGTAACCTTGCAAAAAAGGGTTGTGGTGGTAAAAACGTGATTTATAGTAAGGTGTGGGGAGTGGCGGAAATTTACCTTTAAAGGGAAGTAGGATATTAGGAAATGCAAAAAAGGGCCCTTAAGGTATGTGTGGGGCTAGGGGAGGGCGTGGTTGGGCAAGATGAGTAATGCTGAGTAAGGCAGGGAGGACTGGGATGATTGCATTAGGGTCAAAGGTGAAGGCGCTATATGTGAAGCAAAAGGGTATATTGGGCTTTTTGAAAGAGCATAATCACAGGGCGGGGTAGTGTGTTGAGGGTAAAAGGATATCGGATGTATGAAACCAGGGTTTGAAAATTGAAAGGGGGGGTAGCAGTTGCGGTAAAGGAGCCCACCCCCTTGGTTCATGGGTTTGGGAAGAGGGGGGGTGGGAGGATCGTGAGGGTGGATGGGTCTGGGTGAGAGTGATTTTTCGTGGGAGTTTAATGCCAGCAACTAGTAAAATCAGGTATAATAGATTTTGTCGAGAGGTATTTCTGTATCCCTTTAGGGTTTTTCCTGCTATAAAGTAATAGAAGGTGATTTTAATTTTGTGATTAGGGGGGGTGATGTCGAACCGAGAGGGGCGGGTTGTGTCTGGTGGCTGAGGGATGTATTGCGGTATTGGGGTTGTTGATGTGGTGGGGAGGGGGGGGTTACCTAGTGGGCATACGTTCGTCCCGTGGGGATATGAAGCGCGATTAGACGAATTTTTATTTAAACAGGGTATAGTTTGTGGGGTCAAACCTTTGATGTGGGGTTTTTTGTCCAGAGCGGTAAAAGAATTTGATGTGGGAGGGGTGGGGCGTATTTATTTGGGTACTGGGAAAATTTAAAATTTAAAGGTTCTTAAGGAGGAGGGGGAGGGGCCCTTTTTTTTTAGTGATTTGGGGGGTTTTCCTTTTTGGGGAGGCTAGGAACGGGGATAGATTGTTAGATTGGGGGAAAAGGCAAAACCTGGGAAAAGCGAATTTTTTTAAAAGGGTAGGGGGGCGAGGGAGGCGAGGTGGCGTTTTGGGGTTGCAAAAATGATCTGGCGAGGACACTAATGTGTTGCAGCTTGTTATGTTGGGGTGGTGGTTGGAGGGATGATATGGTCAGTTTGCGGAGCAGGTTCGCGGATATACACAATGATAGGTTTGATGCAATTAGGGTTAGGGGGGGTTAGAGGATGTATTGTGGGTGTGATAAGCCGTTTCTGGTTAGGTTTGTTTTACGTAAAATTTAGGGACCGAACAGAGTGTATACCACCATTCTACAATTGGAGACAAGCCCTTCCTGGGGAAGTGGGAGGGTATCCAGTGGTCGAGTCCTATCCATACTGAGTTGAGTCGCTATGCTGATAGTTGGTTTAGGGAGAAATGGAGTTGGTGGGAGGGGGGTTCCTGGGAGGGTATTTTTGAAGGGGGGTTCCATAGCATTTAAGTGAGCAGGATAGAGTGGGTTGGAGGTTGGTATAAGTGGGTGGGTGGAAGAGGCAGTTTTCGGGTTGGTACCGGGATAAAAACACAGGGATAGACGTTATACCAAATGATTTTTATAGAGCAACTTGGGGTGTATTGGCAGTGCTTTGTTAGGATATTGGATCTATGTTAACTAGTGCGGAAGTTGGGCACATCGACAAAGTACGCGGTGTATTAGTTTTTGGTGCCAAAGAAGAGGGGGGGTAGAGAGCTTGAGTGCTTACCGAGCAATATCTTTGATGTGTGCCAAGATTACAAGGTTTTTGCGAAAATTTTGGGTATAGACTGAAGAAGCGTCATGGGGTCGGGTGATTCATGGGGGACAATTTGGTATCCCCGGGGGAGAGTATTGCGGGTAGGTATGGAGTAGTCGGGATTTTCATTGAGGGTTGTCGTAAAGGGGGGAGGTATTCTTAGGTCTGGATTGGGAGAAATCTTATGATTATGTGGTAGGGACTTTTTGTTTGTGAGACGTATGGTGGAGAATGGGTTTTGGAGGGGGGGGTGGTTGGATGGGGAGGACATTGTATGAGAATGCTTCGATGAGAGGTACAGGTAAATGGTAGGTTGGGAGTTCAGTGAAGCATGGGGTGGGGTTTATGGCCGGGGTGTCCGACTCTCTCCTTAATACTTCGTTGCATGTATGGGCAGAATCCTTTCTATGTTCTGGTTGAGGGGGATGGGAAGGATGGGGTGAGAGGTGGATTTTGTGGAATATTGTTGGTTATGTAGATGATACAAACTGTTTTACTTTATGAAAGAATTATGAAGATTTATAAAGTAAAGTTGGAAGGGTTAATTTGAGATTTTTGGGAATGCTTACTGGGAGAGAGTTAATAGCGAATTCAACGGTTGTTGGAGGTGGCAATTGGGTAGGAGGACCTTGGGGGAGGTGTTTGGCTGGATAACTGTAGATAGGCTAATGCTTTTGTGGGGATTTTTTATTTAGCAGATGTACAGGAGAGCAGGTGGGTTTATTACAGAAAATGGTAATGGACTAGAGCTTTGTGTAGGCTCAGAGTCTAAGGGCGGCGGATGTAAACTTGCATCAAAGGGTTTGTGGTGGTAATACGCTCGATTTATAGTAAGGTGGTGTGGGGAGTGGCGGAAATTTACACCTTAAGAAGTCAGGATATTATGGAAATTACAAAGAAGAGCCTTAAGGTATGTGTGGGGTTTTGGAGGGCGTGGTGGTAATGATGTGTTATGACTGACGGTAGACAGGGAGGATTGGGATTGATGGCATTAGGGTAAGGGTGTAGGCGATATATGTGAAATGCCAGAGTTACTCGGGCAGCGGCGGAGTCATAGGGTGTCTTCGGTTGTGGGAGGTGATGGGGGTATCCGCTAATGGTGGGGTGGCCGGGGAATTAGTGGAGTGTGTAGATATGTTGCGGTTTAATGTTAAGGTACGCAATGTAAAAAAATCAAGGTAATACGGTTACGTGGGTTGTGGGTGTCGTCAGGAATCATGCAAGGGATGGCAGTGTATCCCACTTATGATTGGAGAGTGATCCATGGGTGCGTATTTTTGTAAATTAAGATACCGGCAAGAGCGAGGGAATTAGTTTATAGATTTCTATGGGGACGGTAGCATCGAAAGAGTGCTAGACGAATGGTTTTTTGTGAGAGAGGCATCATGTGGTTTTTTGTGGCGAAGTTGAACGGCTTTTCATGTAGTATATTTTTGTTCTGCTTTGGATCGGTTCGGTAAGATTGTGGTTGAAGAGGGTTTTCTTTTATTGGGGGGGGGACAGTTATCAACCCTCAGGGCTTTATTGTTAGATATGGGTGGGTACCCAAAGATAGGTGGGAGGGCTATCTGATTCGTATTAGGTTGTATTACTTGCATGTTTCTTGGGGGATGAGGGAGGTGGAGGGAAACATTTGGATAAAAGCGTTGGCGGCGTGTTTTTATGGACAGCATGTAGAACAAACAAATATATGGGGAAGGTGGAGTAATGTAGTTTTTCCGGAGGGGATATCGTGAGCTTAGTTGAACGTTCTTACTCTCGTTTGGTGACGGGGTGAGAGGCAAGGGTTGGTCTCTTCAGTGGGGTAATTGTGTCTCCTTGGGAAGTGATTGGAAGCCTGATGAGGAAGGTTGATTGGTTGCAAGGTGGTAGAATGTGGGTAAAGTGTTTTTTGGCAGGGAGCCGTCGGGGGCTCGGGTATGTAGGACCTTTTATGAATTTTGTAAAATCACAGAGTCAAAAAGTAGTATGTTGATTTCTGTTTTTTTTCTTTGGTTTTAAGAACCATTTATATTAGGGGGTTTATATTTATATGTATATTGTGAGGATATGTTTCTATATTCGAATAGAATGTTAAATTTTTTCCTTGTCATATGTCTCTTTTTTATCGTATTGAATGGGTACAAATGACCTATGTACCATAAATTTTAAAAGTATTTGATGAGCGGTTTAGATATAACCCTTCATTTGACTGGAAGGTATATTTATTTTGAGTGATTAATCGGCTAACATTAATTTTGTGTGTGTGTAGGTGTGGTTGTGGGAACCCAATGTATTAGGTATAGTTTATCATTGATTGTAATATATTTTTTTAGTTTATTTGGTTTGATGAAAAGTCATTTAGTGCTTTATTTCTATGTATGACCAGTTTGTTCTGTAACACGAACAAATGAACATACTAGTATGTGTGTATTAAGCATGCGTATATGTATACATATTATATATTTATATATATATTTATTATATATATATATATATATATATATATATATATCTATATATATGTTTGTAGGAATCATTCCTACTTGTTTTATAATTGACTCGGACTGTTTGTTTTGGAAGTCTCGGTTGGTTGGGGTTTTTTAGTAGTTTTTGTTTATCATGTGTACAATGGTTTTTGTGTAACTGCCCATTGTCTGCCACTTCTGTTTTGGATGTTATGTATTTGTGTGTATAGTTTTTTTTTATTGTGTGATAAGGTCTTTTTTGTTTGTTTGTTTGTTTGTTCTAGTTTAATCAGTCTGTGCTGTAAGTAACATATGTGCAATACATGTAGGTGTATATGTGCATGTGTTATGTACTATACAGATAACATGAATTATAGGACTTATCATACATGTTTTTTTGGTACTCCGACGTTCTATGTTTTTGTAGTCGGTATGTTTTTTTTTTCCGTAATAGGGTTGGGTTTCTTACGTAGAATATTCGTTATTTCAATATGTTAAATTGGTTTTTTTTTGTTTATTGTGTGTGTACTGACTTGTCTAGTCCACGGTTTTGGATTGCTAATTGTCGGCTTGTATCATGTTTGTATGTTTGTTTTAAATAAAATATAAAAAAAAAAAAAATAGTTAAAACGAGGAATAAATTGGGAGTTTTTGGATGTGAAAATTGTGAGGTGTTGGTTGGAGTTTTGTGAGGGTTCGGGTGGTGTTGGGGGGGAGAAAGAGAGAGTGAAGGAAGTTACTTCGTAGGGGAGTGACCTGAGATGAATTAGTTTGTTTAACGAGAAAAATGTCTAGACTTGATGTTTGTATTTTGTAAAGAAATTGTGGATTTTTGTGGGTATTATCGAAAAAAAAATTGTGAAATTATTTGAGGTTTCCTGGGTTAAGAGTGAAAATGTTTTACCTTTGTTGTATATTGAAATGTGTAGGGGTTTAAGTCGGACAAGTTTTCAGCCTGTGTGTGTTGTTGTGGGGGGGGGTCATCGCGTGAAGTCACTGAAATAGGGGGGAAGTCGACAAGATTCTGCCTGAATGTGTGAGGTCATCACGTGTAGTTCACTGGACCGCCGAGTAATCGACAGGTGGGGTGATGTCACCACTTGTTTAGACTGTAAGTAAGAGATAAGTACCATGCCCCATAGGAGGAGTTCATTTGGAATGCTTACCAGAGGGGGAATCACCAAAAACTCGATCCGAGGCCGATGGAGTCAATGGGGTTTTAATGAAAAAATTTCCGAGAGAAAAAATTGATCCGAGGATGAGCACAAGAAATTCGAACCTCATAGGGGGAATCCAAAAACTTGACCAAGGAAATGGTGGGCTTTGTATTATCGAGAAAACTTAATCCAAGGAGATGGAGACTTTGTATTTTCGAAGAAAAATTCGAAAAAAAATTTGGGGTGGGGTAGGAGTGGGAGGGGAATCCAAAAAATTGATTCGAGGAAGTGGAGGAGATCAATAAAATGAAATTCAAAAAATTTTCGAAAAAAATTGCGAAAAAAATTCGGGGCGTGGGGGCGATCCGGACGACGCTGCAAGAAGGCGCAGAGAAGGGTCCGACGTGGTCGGGCGCGACGGCCGGGTGGTGGGCGCAGGGGTGCGGGCGGGCGCGACGGGGCGGGCTTGGGGGCGCACGGGGACACGGATGGGGGGGTAGTGGGGCGCGGGGGGAGCTGGGCCGTGGGGCGCGGGGGGTCGCGGGGGTATGGGTGGGGGGGTTGTGGGTGAGGTGGTTCGAGGGCGAGGTCAAGTCATTTACCATATAGGTGTGAAAAAGGTTCTTAGCATTTAGGTGTGCAAAAGGTAGGACTGCTCTGTAGAAGGCCTTTTTGGGAGGAAGCCACTATGCAACATGGACCGCTTTGTAGAAATCTTCTACTACTTATATTTTTTTATATATATATATATATATTGATATATATATATATTTATATATATACTATATTTATATATATATATATGGTATATATTTATATATATATATTTATTTTATCTTATATACTATAATATATATTATATATATATTTATATATATATATATATGTATATATATTTATATTAGTATATATGTATATATTTTTATATATATATATATTTATATATATATATATATTTATATTCTTATATCATATATATATATATTATCATATACAGAAGTTACTCATATATTGTTCATGGGATTTGTTATCTAGTATATGTACTGATCTCTGTCATTCTATTGTGTCTACATGTCAAGGACAAGTGAGTAAGCATGTCTGAACTTCTGTCAGGTTTTGGCTCTGATTTCTCTCTCTCTCTCTCTCTCTCTCCTCTCTCTACTCTCTCTCTTCTCTCTCTCTCTCTCTCTCCTCTTCTCTCTCTCCTCCTCTCTCTCTCTCGCTCTCTCTCTCTCTCTCTCCTTTTTTTTTTTTTACATTATTATGTTCTGACGAAGATCTTCATTATTTGTGAATATAAGCTGGACAGTTTTGCTGTTTGCTGGCATAAGGCGTATTTGTTGCCGAGTCTTAACATTTTAGTTGAGTGAGACTGTTCATTCATATTGGCACTCTGGATTCTCTCTGCCATTATAGGCTTTGGTATATTCTTCTATTTTAGGTATCTTAAATTGAAGTCACCATTCAACAGTATATTTGGAGCTGCGCATGATGGATTTTCATATATGTCTATACCTTCAAATCTATGAACAGCCGTCAGAGAGCAGAGACTAGACCTCACCATGAAGCCGGATAAAAAAAATTATTAGGCCTTTTTTTTATAAATTTCACTTGAGAACTGATTCCCAGGTGCCTCTGACCTGCACACTCCATCAAATTATACAGTACTATACCACACAAATAGTTCCCACGTAAGTATTGGGGCCCAGTACACATTAGGCGTTATTTTCCATCCCCGGGAGCACCAGGCTTGTGTCCAGTTGTTTCATCTCATCCTGCGACACACACTGCCACACATGAGATCATAGAATGCTTTAGAATTCGGATATAAAAATATTTCCAGACATTATCTGAGACCACTGAAGGACTCGAACCTACATACTCTGTGTTAAAGTACACAGTGCAGATTCGATTTTGAACTGCTGGGAAGTTGCATATGGTGATTCACAAACAATTGTAACAACGAGATTTTGATTTCATTTCCGCCACTAGAGTTTCAGCTACATTATTTGTGGCATCAAGTAACTTAGCATAAATGAATGACTTTTGAGATATAGAACAACCCACCAACTTCTCTTTGTTGATTTGTCCAATCACACCATAGAAAAACTGTTCCCAAGGATACACATTTCACTGTTAAGTTACTCTTTTGTTTGAGTCTTTGTAATAACCGCAAACATTGCATCTAACTCCATGAAAAGTCCATTGATAAGTGGAACTTTGTTTTTATTTGCTGTTTGTGTGGCTATGGCCTTTGTGTTTAGGTTTAATTTCCCGTGGCTTTTGTAGTCTAGTTCACTTCACATGTAATGCTGGATAATTTATTATATAGCAGTTTCTCACATTGATTGAGCCATAACACATTTTTGGGTGGAAGAATTTGCAATTCATGGCACGAAACGCATCTTTATTCAGGTGATTTCTACATTTCCTGGGATGGTCATAATAAAAGATTCTGATGCAGCATCTCTACAGCTGCAACTGAATCAATTAAATCATATTCTGCCTTACTACATACTAGATGGCGTTGTATGTACGTTCATCATTCACACCCTCACGTTCATGTCCCGAGAGAAGTCACGATCACTTTTGTTCAGTTCTTCCCTTAATAATTTTATAAAATATTGTTCAGAAATGTTTAAATCTGTATAAAGACTATGGGTGAGTATTGTAGACCATGAGGTAGCTAAGGGTGAGTATTGTAGACCATGAGGCAGCTAAGGGTGAGTATTGTAGACCATGAGGTAGCTGAGGGTGAGTATTGTAGACCATGAGGTAGCTAAGGGTGAGTATTGTAGACCATGAGGTAGCTGAGGGTGAGTATTGTAGACCATGAGGTAGCTGAGGGTGAGTATTGCGGACCATGAGGCAGCTGAGGGTGAGTATTGCGGACCATGAGGCAGCTGAGGGTGAGTATTGCGGACCATGAGGCAGCTGAGGGTGAGTATTGTAGACCATGAGGTAGCTGAGGGTGAGTATTGCGGACCATGAGGCAGCTGAGGGTGAGTATTGTAGACCATGAGGTAGCTGAGGGTGAGTATTGTAGACCATGAGGTATCTGAGGGTGAGTATTGTCAGACCATGAGGTAGCTGAGGGTGAGTATTGCAGACCATGAGGTAGCTGAGGGTGAGTATTGTAGACCATGAGGTGCTGAGGGTGAGTATTGTAGACCATGAGGCAGCTGAGGTGAGTATTGTAGACCATGAGGTAGCTGAGGGTGAGTATTGTAGACCATGAGGTAGCTGAGGGTGAGTATTGTAGACCATGAGGTAGCTGAGGGTGAGTATTGTAGACCATGAGGCAGCTGAGGGATGAGTATTGTTAGACCATGAGGTAGCTGAGGGTGAGTATTGTAGTGACATGAGGTAGCTGAGGGTGAGTATTGTAGACCATGAGGTAGCTGAGGGTGAGTATTGTAGACCATGAGGTAGCTGAGGGTGAGTATTGTAGACCATGAGGCAGCTGAGGGTGAGTATTGTAGACCATGAGGTAGCTGAGGGTGAGTATTGCAGACCATGAGGTAGCTGAGGGTGAGTATTGTAGACCATGAGGTAGCTGAGGTGAGTATTGTAGACCATGAGGTAGCTGAGGGTGAGTATTGCAGACATGAGGCAGCTGAGGGTGAGTATTGCGGACCATGAGGTAGCTGAGGTGAGTATTGCAGACCATGAGGTAGCTGAGGGTGAGTATTGCAGACCATGAGGTAGCTGAGGGTGAGTATTGCAGACCATGAGGCAGCTGAGGGTGAGTATTGCGGACTATGAGGCAGCTGAGGGTGAGTATTGCGGACCATGAGGCAGCTGAGGGTGAGTATTGTGGACCATGACGTAGCTGAGGGTAAGTATTGTAGACCATGAGGCAGCTGAGGTGAGTATTGCAGACCATGAGACAGCTGAGGGTGAGTATTGCAGACCATGAGGCAGCTGGAGGGTGAGTATTGCGGACCATGAGGTAGCTGAGGGTGAGTATTGTAGACCATGAGGTAGCTGAGGGTGAGTATTGCAGACCATGAGGTAGCTGAGGGTGAGTATTGTAGACCATGAGGCAGCTGAGGGTGAGTATTGTAGACCATGAGGTAGCTGAGGGTGAGTATTGTAGACCATGAGGTAGCTGAGGGTGAGTATTGTAGACCTGAGGCAGCTGAGGGTGAGTATTGTAGACCATGAGGTAGCTGAGGGTGAGATTGTAGACCATGAGGTAGCTGAGGGTGAGTATTGTAAACTATGAGGTAGCTGAGGGTGAGTATTGTAGACCATGAGGTAGCTGAGGGTGAGTATTGCAGACCATGAGGTAGCTGAGGGTGAGTATTGTAGACCATGAGGTAGCTGAGGGTGAGTATTGTAGACCATGAGGTAGCTGAGGGTGAGTATTGTAGACATGAGGTAGCTGAGGGTGAGTATTGCAGACCATGAGGTAGCTGAGGGTGAGTATTGCAGACCATGAGGTAGCGGAGGGTGAGTATTGCAGACCATGAGGCAGCTGAGGGTGAGTATTGCAGACCATGAGGTAGCGGAGGGTGAGTATTGTAGACCATGAGGTAGCTGAGGGTGAGTATTGTAGACCATGAGGTAGCTGAGGGTGAGTATTGTAGTCCCTGAGACAGCTGAGGGTGAGTATTGCAGACCATGAGACAGCTGAGGGTGAGTATTGCAGTCCATGAGACAGCTGAGGGTGAGTATTGCAGACCATGAGGCAGCTGAGGGTGAGTATTGCAGACCATGAGGTAGCTGAGGGTGAGGTATTGCAGACCATGAGACAGCTGAGGGTGAGTATTGCAGTCCATGGGGACAGCTGAGGGTGAGTATTGCAGACCATGAGGCAGCTGAGGGTGAGTATTGCAGACCATGAGGTAGCTGAGGGTGAGTATTGCACTCCATGAGACATCGGGGTGAGTACTGCAGACCATGGGGAAGCTGAGGGTGAGTATTGAGACCATGAGGCAGGTGAGGGTGAGTATTGCAGACCATGAGGCAGCGGGGGGGGTGAGTATTGCAGACCATGAGGCAGCTGAGGGTGAGTTTTGCAGACCATGAGGCAGCTGAGGGTGATTTATTGCAGACCATAGAGACAGCTGAGGGTGAGTATTGCAGACCATGAGACAGCTTGAGGATGAGTATTGCAGACCATTGAGGCAGCTGAGGGGTGAGTATTGCAGACCATGAGGCAGCTGAGGGTGAGTATTGCAGACCATGAGGTAGCTGAGGGTGAGTATTGCAGACCATGAGACAGTTCTTTCCACAAAACTAGTAAATCGTTATCGATACCAAAATTTTTCAGTCTAACTCGTGATCACTCGGTGATGTGAATAATATTCCTTCAAGTCAGGTGAGTTAAGGATGTGTCAAGGTGTGTTTTCGTGTGTACACACTGCGGCTCCATCACCCTTCACTCTCACATTCTTTATAATATTATATTTATTATTATGTATATTATTTTAAGAATATTTCAACTAGAGTTCGAACAGATTTTTTTTGTTCCAAGAGACGTTGCTGTATATCTTCATTTGGATTTTGATCAGCTGACTTTGATGTTCTTGTTTTATTCCTCAAAATAAGATGGTTCTTCTACCTCGTTATTCCATTCATTATCAGTTACCATTCCCATTCATCACTAAATCTTCTTTCCCTCCATCACTGATCATCGTCTCCCTTAGTCCCTGTTCATCATTTCTCTCCATTCATCATTATCTCCCTCCATCATTAAAAGTTATCTCCCTCCATCAATGATCAGCATCTACCCTCCATCACTGATCGTCCCTTTTACCACCATCCCTGATTGCCAGCTCTCTCCATCACTGATCGTTCTTCTATCAATCCATCACTGATCGTCCTCACTACCTCCATCACTTATCGTCTTCTCTCCCTCCATCACTGGTCACCATCTCTCCTTCCATCACTGATCGTCCTCCCCTACCATCATTGATCGTCATCCCCCTACCATAACTGATCGTCCTCCCCCTACCATCACTGATCGTCCTCCCCTACCATCACTGGTCGTCCTCCCCCCTACCATTACTGATGTCCCCCCTACCATTACTGATCGTCCTCACCCTACCATCACTGATCGGTCCTCCCCTACCATCACTGATCGTCCTCCCCTACCATCACTGATCGTCCTCCCCTACCATCACTGATCGTCCTCTCTCCCTCCAGCACTGATCGTCCTCCCTCAAACCCTCACTGATCATCCTCTCCCTACCATCACTGATCGTCCTTCCCCCTACCATCACTGGTCATCCCTCTTCCTTCCATCACTGATCGTCCTCCCCCCTACCATCACTGATCGTCCTCCACCCTACCATCACTGGTCATTCTCTCTCCTTCCATCACTGATCGCTCTCCCCCCTACCATCACTGATCGTCCTCCCCCTACCATCACTAATCGTCCTCCCCTACCATCACTGATCGTCCTCCCCCTACCTCATGATCGTCCTCCCCCTATCATCACTGGTCGTCCTCCCCCTACCATCACTGATCGTCCTCCCCTACCGTCACTGATCGTCCTCCCCCTACCATCACTGGTCGTCCTCCCCCCTACCATCACTGATCGTTTTCCCCCCTACCATTCACTGATCGTCCTCTCTCCCCATCACTGGTCGTCTCCCCTACCATCATGATCGTCCTCCCCCTTACCATCATGGTCGTCCTCCCCCTACCATCACTGATCGTCCTCCCCTACTATCACTGATCGTCCTCCCCCTACCATCACTGATCGTCCTCCCCCTACCATCACTGATCGTCCTCCCCCCCTACCATCACTGACCTGTATTAAACTCTGTGAAGAAGTGTCTTGTGTGCTCCCCGTGGACTGAATCAAGAGGCCCTCAATCGAGCAACTTTACCAGCAGCTTAAGGAAGAATTGAGGGTAGCGAAGATGGATATACGGCGATTGACCGAGGAAAACAAGAGGATTCGTAGTAGTCCTGTTTCGAGCCCTCAGGTCAAGAAGGGAACGTGGACAGTGGCTGTACAGCATGAGACGAAGTTGACGATCAAGAAGACGAATAGAAAGGCAGAGACGACGAAGAAGAAAGAGACTTCTGTGGAAACATCCAATGCATTCTGGGTGCTACCCGACGAATGTGAGTCGACTATTGGAACGCCACGACAAAACGACACTAAGGAAGGGGTAAGAATATTGTTGTTGTTGGGGATAGCCAGGTTAGATATATGGATAGGGTTTTGTTTGAAGGACAGGAGTAGGAGACAGAGAGGTTGCTTTCCTGGGGCTGGGTGGAGGACATTGTTTAGCCGGCTTGAAAACATCATGAACGGTAATGGGATCAATCCCATTATCCCCCTCAGTGCTGGAGGCAATGATGAAAGGCAAGCGCGAAAAGTGGGGGACGTATTAAAAGGTTAAAAACAGCAATAGACAAAATTAGGAAAAAGGGGGGCGCCCTGTTAAAATGTGGCATTTTGCCAAAAAGGGGTGTTGGAAAGAAGGGTTTGGGTCCAGAGCAATTGGTATTAATTGTTGGTGGATAAACACTGTAAGGTTTAATGCAGTGCCATTCATTGACAATGGGACAACTTCTATGGCCGGAAATGACATGTATGCCAGGGAGGGGGTTCACTTATCCAGGGCAGGTGTGGAAATTTTCTTGCTAGCTCAGTTGAGGGGGTTGTTAGGACTTTAAACTAGGTTGTTAGAGGATGGTTTAGAGATGATAAAAAATGAGTATGGATATATTAATTTTATGCTCTGATATTAAGAATCTTAATAGTAACGTCTTTGAAGTAACCCTAGGTAATGATAATTTCAGAAATTGTGTAAAAACAAAAGATGAATAGGAAAAAGTGCAGAAGAAAAAATAAAATAAAGGTATTTTATGCTAAAAACTCGAAGTGCAAAAAATAAGATTAATGAACTACGTTTGTTTAGCATGTGCTGGGAACTTCGACGTCATTGCATTTAACTGAAACGGGGCATATTTAAAGAGTCGGGATATGATTGCTGAGTGTAGTATTCAAGGGTTTTTAAATTGTTCCATAGGATAGATGTTTTGAGAAGGGGGAAGGAGTTGCATTATATGTTCGAGAAAATATTAAATGTTGCTTAAAAACAGGTATAAAGTAGATGGAACAGTAACAGAATCTGTTTGGGTAGAGTTCGTGGAGGTTCAAGAAAAGCTAATTTCTAGATGTAATATACCGACCTCCAGGCTTGGATCACGATAGGGGGAGACTTCTTTGGGACGAAAATTGTTAGGGCTTCTAGACACAATAACATAGTGATTGTGGGGGATTTTAACTTTAGTCAAATAACGGGAATTCTTTGCCCGGGTAATCTGGAAACAGTTCAAGACTGTTTTCTGAAGCAGTGGTAACAGAGCCTACCAGGGGTAATAATTTGCTTTACCGGGTCTTGTCAAAAAAGGGAAACACCGTAAATAATCTGGAGATCACTGAAGAGCTTGGCGCAAGTAATCAAAAACCCATCACTTTTAGCTTTAACTGGGAATACAGGAATAATGATAATACAGTAAAAATCCCTGTTTTCGTTCTGCCGATTATAATGGACTTAGGGAACACCTGTCAAATCTTGATTGGGGTTTTTCAGCTAATGTTTTTATTGAGGGATGATCATACTTATGATTACGAAGAGATCTGCGTTAATGATTCTTTTCTTAATAATGTACACCTTGCTCAGAGTATATACATTCCTCAGAGAGAAATTAGTTTCTGATAATAACGATCCCAAATGGGTTAACGGGAGGCTAAACCATTTATTAGGGGAGAAAAAGGGAATATATAGGCGCATCAGAAGGGAAAGTGTTAACCTTACTGATAAATATGTTCAGCTTAAAAGAGAATTTAAAAAAGGGGGATTAGAAAGGCTAAAACGTGACTATGAAATTAGAGTTGCAATAAATTTCAAAGACCAATCCAAAGGGTTCTTTCAAGTGTATAGGACGAAGGTTAAGGAAAAAGTAGGACCTCTGAAAATTGTGGAATGGACAGCTGACGGATAATGAACTGGAAATGTGTTCCATATTTATGACTGTTTTTTGTCAGGTTTTTGCACAGGAAGACATAAATGAGATTCCAGAAATTAACAATTATTCAGTTCCTGAAGAATTCAAATTGACTAAAAATTACTGTCACGAGGACATGGTTATCAAACAGACAGACAAACTGAAGCAAAGTAAGTCCCAGGGGCCCGACGAGTTTATTTTCCAGGGTACTTAAGGAATGCAAGATGGAACTTAGTCAGCCATTAACGAGTGTGTTCAATGCGTCCATCCTTACTGGTGTTGTGCCTGAGTTTTGGAAGATGGCCAATGTGGTTTTCCTATATTCAAATCAGGGGATAAGTCCACTCCTTCAAATTACCGTTCAAAAAGCCTGACATCTATAGTGGGCAAATTACTAGAATCAATTATAGCTGAAAATTATAAGAAGTCACCTTGAAGAGCATAACTTGATAAATGAATCTCAGCATGGGTTTCGAGAGGTAGTTCCTGCTGACAAACTTACTGACGTTCTTCAATAGAACATTTGGGGGCAGTAGACAGTGATAAGGAATATGATATTGTTTATTTTGTTAAGTAAAGCCTTCGATAGAGTACCTACAAGGATCTTAAGAAAGTGGCAGCTCATGGTATGGAGGTAAAGTTCGCATGGATAGGGGCCCGGCTTCCCAATAGAAAAGAAAGGGGTTTTCCCATTATGGGGGTTCAAATCAGAATGGGGCTTATTTACAGTGGCGTTCCACAAGGGTCTTTTTAGGCCTCTCTTTATAATTTACATTAATGACCTTGATGGGGGGTTTACGATAAATTTTTAGAAATTTTTGCTGATGATACAAAAAAGGGGCCGTATGATTCATTCAATGTGGAAAGGTAAGGTACGGTCCATGGTAATGAAAAAAACCCCTCGAAGCTTAAACTAGGTGAAGTAGAGTTCATCATACGATGTAAAAAGGATTTGGGGAGTCATGGTAAGCAAAAAACTTTAAAACCCAAGGGACAGTCCTTAGTGTGCGCGACAAGGCAAAAAGATTATTGGATTTATCCAATAAAATAAAAGTAAAAAACCCAAAAGTTTTTTAACCTTTTTTTTACATTTTTTAAATAAAGTTGGGAGAATTACCACAATATGTAAAATAAAAGGACACAAGTGCAACTAATGGACATTTATTGTGGCAAAGTTTCGCTCTCCAGGACTTTATAAGCCATTTCAAAAAATACATGGACACAAGGGTATATAAAGGCTCAGGTGAGGTGAAAACTAGGAGGTACCTTTCGATGTTCCAAAAGTGGGATATAGTAGTAGTGGTTGACAAAAGAATACAATTGGTAGAGCAATTAAATTGTAATGAGTAAAAAAATAAAAAAATATAGTTGGGAAAATATAGATGGAATGGGCAGCTTTTTTTTCAGTGTTCACTCCTGTGCTTTTTGTAGTATAACAGGGGAGCTAGTGATGGCAGGTTTAGTTTTAGGGGGATTTTGGTAAGACTTCGGGGATGGTGGAGGGCGTTGTTTTTTTTAATTGTATTCGAAACAGCGATCAGTGCTGACTCAAAACACTTTGGTGTGCGGAAATTAGTTTCTTTTATAAATTTGGGGGTCTTGAATTTCATAAGATGATTGGTGGAATTTTGGGTTGACACAGGTGTGGCATGCAAAGAGTAGTAACCTTTATCGGGCAGGACAAAACCCTCATTTACAGGCTATCTCCCCCAACCCGCGAAACCAGGTTGTAAGAGTTTTTTGGGTGGGGCCCCCATCGTTCAACTAGGACCGGGGTTTAGCCAATAAGAAGTGGGATTGACAATCGCAGAGGTTATGTGGATACCGTTCCTGTCTGCCTTGCAT
>NW_026506884.1:0-36482 GCF_026875155.1 Cherax quadricarinatus | reverse complement strand
TTTTTAAACAACCACTCCCCACTTACAATGTCTTAACAACCACTCACCACTTACAACTGCTTATACAACCTCTCACCACTTACAACTATCTTATACAACCACTCACCACTACAACTTTTTTAACAGCCACCACTTTTTCAACTATTTTATACAACCACCCACCACTTACAAGTTTATACAACCACCACATTTTACAACTGTCTTATACAACCATCACCACTTACAACGTCTTATACAACCACTCACCATTTAAACAAACTGTTTTATACAACCACTCACCATTTTAAACTGTTTTATACAACCCCACCACTTACAACTGTCTTATACAACCACTCACCCACTTACAATTTGTTTTTACACACCAGTCACCACTTCAACTGTCTTACACAACCACTCACCACTTACAACTGTTTTATACAACCACTCACACTTACAACTGTCTTATACAACAACTCACCACTTATGTCTGTCAAATACAACCACTCTCCACTTACAGCTGTCTTACACAACCACTCACCACTTACAACTGTCTTACACAACCACTCACCACTTACAACTGTTTTATACAACCACTCACACTTACAACTGTCTTATAAAACCCACTCACCATTACAACTGTCTTATACAACCACTCACCACTTACAACTGTCTTATACAACCACTCACCACTTACAACTGTCTTATACAACCACTCACCACTTACAACTGTCTTATACAACCACTCACACTTAAAACTTCTTAACAACCATCACCACTTACAACTTCTTATACAACCACTCACCACTTACAACTGTCTTTTTACAACCACTCACACTTACAACTGTCTTATACAACCACTCACCACTTACAACTGTCTTATACAACCACTCACCACTTACAACTGTCTTATACAACCACTCACCACTTACAACTATCTTATACAACCACTCACCACTTACAACTGTCTTATACGGCCACTCACCACTTACAACTGTCTTAACAACCAAACTTCACCACTAAAACTGCCCTTATACAACCACTCACCACTTACAATTGTTTTCTTAATGCAAACCAATCACCACTTAAGACTGTCCTATACAGCCACTCACCGCTTACAACTGTCTTATGCAACCACTCACCACATACAACTGTCTTATACAACCACTCACCACTTACAACTGTCTTATACAACCACTCACCACTTACAACTGTCTTATACAACCACTCACCACTTATATCTGTCAAATACAACCACTCTCCACTTACAGCTGTCTTACACAACCACTCACCACTTACAACTGTCTTATACAATCACTCACCACTTACAACTGTCTTATACAACCACTCACCACTTACAACTGTCTTATACAACCACTCACCACTTAAAAACTGTTCTTACAAAACCCAAACTCACCACTTACAACTGTCTTATACAACCACTCACCAATTACAACTATCTATAACAACCACTCACCACTTACAACTTTCTATACAGCCCCCTCACTATTACAACTGTCTTAACAACCACTCACCCCCTTACACTGTCTTAATAAAACCCACTCACCACTTACAACTGTCTTATAAAACCCACTCACCACTTACAACGTCTTATACAACCACCCCACCACTTACAACTGTCTTATACAACCACTCCACCACTTACAACTGTCTTATACAACCACTCACCACTTACAACTGTCTTATACAACGACTCACCACTTACAACTGTCTTATACAACCACTCACCACTTACAACTGTCTTATACAACCACTCACCACTTACAACTGTCTTATACAACCACTCACCACTTACAACTGTCTTACACAACCACTCACCACTTACAACTGTCTTACACAACCACTCACCACTTACAACTGTTTTATACAACCACTCACACTTACAACTCTCTTATACAACCACTCACCACTTATATCTGTCAAATACAACCACTCTCCACTTACAGCTGTCTAACACAACCACTCACCACTTACAACTGTCTTATACAACCACTCAAACTATACAAACTGTCTTATACAACCACTCACCACTTACAACTGTCCTTATAAAAACCACTCACCACTTAAAACTGTCTTATACAACCTCTCACCACTTACAACTATCTTATACAACCACTCACCACTTACAACTTTCTTATACAGCCACTCACTATTACAACTGTCTTATACAACCACTCACCACTTACAACTGTCTTATACAACCACTCACACTTACAACTGTCTTATACAACCACGCAACCACTTACAACTGTCTATACAACCACTCACTCACTTACATACTGTCTTATACAACCACTCACCCACGTACAACTGTCTTGATACAACCACTCACACACTTACAACTGTCTTATTACACCTCTCACCACTACAACTGTCTTATACCAACCACTCACCACTTACAACTGTCCTTATACAAACACTCACACTTACAACCGTCTTATACAACCACTCACACACTTACAACCTGTCTTAACAACCACTCACCACTTACACTGTCTTATACAACCACTCACACACTTACAACTGTCTCTTAGCAACCACTCACCATTACTCCTAACACTGTCTTATAAAACCACTCACCACTTACAACTGTCTTATACAGCCACTCACTCCGACAAACAATAAACAGATGTAATACAACAATTCATCAGCGAATCAAAGTAACTGATTTTAAACAAAAACAATTATGTATACAAGTGTAATGTAGAACAAGTGTAATGTAGACCCAGTGTATTGTAGACAACGGGTATTGTACAGTGTATTGAACAAGTGATTGTAGACAAGTGTATTGTAACAATGTAAAAGTAGACAAAGTGATTGTAGACAAGTTATTGTAACAATGTATGTAGCAAGTGTAGTGTAGACAATTTGTATTGTATACAAGTGTATTGGTAGGACAAAATGTAATTTAGACAATGTAATTGTAGACAAGTGTAATTGTAGACAAAGTGTATTGTGACAAGTGTATTGTAACAAGTGTTTATTGTAGACCAAGTGTATTGTAAGAAGTGTAATGTATACAAGGTTTTATTGTAGACAAGTGTAGTTGTAACAAGTGTATATTAGACAAGTGTATGTAGACCGTGTATGTAGAACAATGTTTTGTAGACAGTGTACTGTATTACAAGTGTAATGTAGAACAAGTGTATTGCCGACATAGTTATTGTAGACAAGTGTAAAGTAGACAAGTGTATTGTAGACCACTGTATTGTAACAAGTGTATTGTAGACAAGTGTAAATTAGTACAGTTATTGTAGCAAAAAAAAACGGTTGTATTGAGACAAGGTGGTAGTGTAGACAAGTGTATTGTAGACAAGTTATTGTAACAAGTGAAAGGAAGACAAGTGTAAAGTAGAAACACGTGTATTGTAACAAGTGTATTGTAAAGAACAAGTGTAATGTAGACAAGTGTAATGTAGACAAGTGTAATGTAGACAAGTGTAATATAGACAAGTGTAAGTAGACAAAGTGTAATAGTAGACAAGTGTAAGTAGACAAGTGTATGTAGACAAGTGTAATGTAGACAAGTGTATTGTAGACAAGTGTATGTAGACAAGTGTATTGTAGACAAGTGATAAGTAGACAAGTGTAAGTAGACAAGTGTAAGTGACAAGTGTATGTAGACAAGTGTATGTAGACAAGTGTATGTTAGACAAGTGTATGTAACAGTATTGTAGAAGTGTATGTAGACAAGTGTATGTAGACAAGGTATTTTAGACAAGTGTATTGTAGACAAAGTGTATTGTAGACAAGTGTTTGTAACAAAGTTTTTAGACAAGTGTAAGTAGTCAAGTGTAAAGTAGACAAGTGTAATGTAGACAAGTGTATGTAGACAAGTGTAATGTAGACAAGTGTATGTAGACAAGTGTATTGTAGACAAGTGTATTGTAGACAAGTGTATTGTAGACAAGTGTATTGTAGACAAGTCTATTGTAGACAAGTGTATTGTAGACAAGTGTATTGCTAGAAAGTGTATGTAGACAAGTGTAATGTATAGACAAGTGTAATTGTAGACAAGTGTATTGTAGACAAGTGTATTGTAGTACAAGTGTAATGTGACAAGTGTATTGTAGACAAGTGTAATGTAGACAAGTGTATGTGACAAGTTAATGTATGACAAGTGTAATGTAGACAAGTGTAATGTAGACAAGTGTATTGTAGACAAGTGTATTGTAGACAAGTGTATTGTAGACAAGTGTATTGTAGACAAGTGT
The DNA here is from genome assembly GCF_026875155.1 of Cherax quadricarinatus. Taxonomy (NCBI): domain Eukaryota; kingdom Metazoa; phylum Arthropoda; class Malacostraca; order Decapoda; family Parastacidae; genus Cherax; species Cherax quadricarinatus. Next base: position 32,271 of record NW_026506884.1, on the reverse strand, counting down.
AAAGTAGACAAGTGTAAAGTAGACAAGTGTAATGTAGACAAGTGTAATGTAGACAAGTGTAATGTAGACAAGTGTAATGTAGACAAGTGTAATGTTGACAAGTGTAAAGTAGACAAGTGTAAAGTAGACAAGTGTAATGTTGACAAGTGTAATGTAAACAAGTGTAAAGTAGACAAGTGTAATGTAGACAAGTGTAATGTTGACAAGTGTAAAGTAGACAAGTGTAATATAGACAAGTGTAATGGAGACAAGTGTAATGTAGACAAGTGTAAAGTAGACAAGTGTAAAGTAGACAAGTGTAATGTAGACAAGTGTAACGTAGACAAGTGTAATGTAGACAAGTGTAATGTAGACAAGTGTTATGTAAGTACAAGTAAAGTAGACAAGTGTATAGTAGACAAGTGTAAAGTAGACAAGTGTAATGTAGACAAGTGTATTGTAGACAAGTGTATTGTAGACAAGTGTATTGTAGACAAGTGTATTGTAGACAAGTGTAATGTAGACAGGTGTATTCTAGACAAGTGTATTGTAGACAAGTGTATTGTAGACTAGTGTAAAGTAGACAAGTGTATTGTAGACAAGTGTATTGTAGACAAGTGTATTGTAGACAAAGTATTGTAACAAGTGTATTGTAGACATTATGTAGACAAGTGAAGTAGACAATGTTTAAGTAACAAGTGTAATGTAGACAGTGTAATGAGAAAGTGTAATGTAGACAAGGTATTGTAGACAGTGATTAGACAATTAAGTAGAAAGTGAAAGTAGACAAGTGTTTAACAAGTGATTTAAAGTATTGTTAAGACAAGTGAAAATTAACAAGTGTATTGTAGACAAGTGTATTGTAGACAAGTGTATGTAGAAAGTGTATTGTAGACAGTTTTTAGACAAGGATTGTAAAGGTATTGTAGACAGTTGTACAAGTGTAAGTAGACAGTTAAAGTAGAAAGTGTAAGTAGCAGTGTAAAGTAAAACAAGTTATGTAGCAAGTGTTTAGACAATGTATTGTAGACAGTGTATGTGACAGTGTAATGAGAAAGGTATGTAGAAGTGTATTGTAACAAGTTATGTAGAAAGTGTATTGTAGAAAGTGAAAGTAGACAATGAAAGTAGACAATTTTGAAGGCCAGTATGTAGACAAGTGTATTGAGAAGTGTTTGTAACAAGTGTAATGAGACAGTGTATTGTAGACATTTTTGTATTGTGACAAGTGTATTGTAGACAATTAAGTAGACAGTGAAAATAGACAAGTGTATGTAGACAGTGTATTGTAGACAAGTGAAACGGTATGTAGACAGTGATTGTAGACAAGTGAACAAGTGAAAGTCAGTTAAGTAGACAAGTTAATAGAAAAGTGTAATGTAGACAAGTGTAATTAGACATTTTAAGTAGAAAGTGTATTGTAAAAGTGGTAAAGTTAGACAAGTGTATGTAGACAAGTGAAAGAGACAAGTGTAATAGACAAGGTAATAGACAAGTGAAAGTAACAATGTAATGTTGAAAAAAAAAAAAAAAAAAAAAAAAAAAAAAAAAAAAAAAAAAAAAAAAAAAAAAAAAAAAAAAAAAAAAAAAAAAAAAAAAAAAAAAAAAAAAAAAAAAAAAAAAAAAAAAAAAAAAAAAAAAAAAAAAAAAAAAAAAAAAAAAAAAAAAAAAAAAAAAAGGTAAGACAAGTGTAATGTAAAATTTTTGGGAAAATGTTTTAACAGAATAAAAAATTTTTGGGGAAAAAAAAATGTATTGTAAAAAGTGTATTTAAAAGTTTTTGGGAAAAAAGGGTAAAATTTAAAAAAAGGTTAAAAAAAAAAGGGAAATTAGGTTAAAAGAAATTTAAAAAGGAAAAAGGAAAGGTGTAAAGGGGAAATGAAAAGTGGGTAAGCTGGCTGCAGGTGGCTGTTGCAAAAACATTAAATTAATTTCAAATATCTCACACAGTAGGTGAAGGCAGCTTCTGCTGTTGTTGTCACTGTCTGTGGGTCATTCAATTACATTCTAAGCATCCCACTAGTAAGTGAAAGGCGGAATGTGCAGCTGGCTGCTGTTAAAAGCATCACAGTCAGGTAGTGGAAGAGCAGCTGTTGCGTGTCATTATTAAGTAGTGAAGGCATGCTGAGAGGCTGGCTGGCTGGCATCGAACCAATGTTACAGTAGTGAAGGGGGCGGATTAGTGTCTTGGCTAGCAGTGTTTGCCTTGCTTGCATACAAAATTAGTGCATCAATACATTATCATCAACACATTATGAAGGGCCAGCTACTGGGCTGCTGCCTTATGCCTATTTTTGCATAATTTTTATCTGCTGTCTGGTTTGCATCACACAAGTAAATAGTGAAGGCACCAGCATTTGCTCTGTTGCGTTGGTGGGGGGGATGGATGCGCAGCTTTGGGCTTAGGCTTGCTGACTGGCGTGGCATCATACACCCAGGTATAGTGAAGGCCCAGCTGCCTGCTCTGTCAATCACAACACCCAGTAGTTGAAAGGGCAGCTGCTGTTGCAATTCAATCACACAGAATGAAGGCAAGCTGCTAAACTTGCCAACACAACAGTAATTGAAGGCAGCTTGGGCAGGCTGCCTTTATGCTGGCATCACACAAGTTGAGTGAAAGGGAAAAAAGGGCATGCTTCCCAACTGCTGTAATAAAATTAAATTGTACGATATCAATGCATTCCTAACACATCATAGTGAAATGGCAGCTGCTGCTTGCTGCATCTATCACAGTAGTGAATATGTGTCAGCTTCCCTCTTCTTTTCTGTCCTTGTCTTTTCCCCTCTCCCGCTTATTTTTTTTTCATTGTCCTTGGCTTCCGTGCCTTGCCCCCTAATTCTTTTACCTTTCCTCTTTCTTTTCCTTTTCCACTCTCTTTACTCTTTTAGTCCAAGCTTTGTATAATTTACTCCCCCATGTGCAGCTTCTTCCCTTTTTATCGTTTCCTTAGCTTTCTCATCACTAGTTGCTTTTTTTCCTCTCTTGGCATTACACAACTCCACACACAGTTTAGTGAAAGGTGCAACTTGCGATGGGCCATTGCGTTATGAACCTAGCTGTCAGCAGCTGCTTTTCTTTTTGTGTAGGAGCCTTTTTTGTCCTGCTTGGTCGCTTTTAAGTGTGGAGCTTCGCTGCTTTTTTTTTCTCCCCCCTTCGCTCATTGTGTTGTGCTGAGGTGTTGGGCTAATTTAGCGAGCTGACCCTTAGCTGCAGCATCCCTCCTTAAAATGGTACTGAGCTGCCTAAGGCTATATGCAGGGAGCCGACTCTGCTTGGCCTGGTGGAGAAAGGTGAGCGGGGGTTCTGGGCTTGTTGTGTGGCCTGAAACCACGGGCTGTGGACAGGCGCCTCCAGTGCTCCTCTGGCACTCTGCGAGGAGCCTATGCTGGCTGGAGTCATGCTAGAATGTGGAGCTCTAAGGCGTGGGGCTGGGCTTGAGGGCATGACGCAGGCAACACTGCTGCATTCAAGTGGAACTGAGTGACTGAGCCTGAAGCGCAAACTGCTGCTGCTGCACTGCGGTGGCTAGCCAAAATAGCATATTATAACAGGGGAAGGGATAGAAAAAGTCAAGGACCAATGACTGCTGGGGGCTTGCTGCATCAAACATCACACAGTTAGTGAAGGCAGCGCTGCTGCATATCACACAGTATACGAAAAAGGGCAAGCATTGCTGCTTCCATCAACACATGTTAGTGAAGCGCGAGCTGAAGCTGCTGCAATTCACAACAGTAGTGAAGAGCTGGCTGTCAATGGACTTGCTGCATTGCTGGTAATCACACAGAGTATGAAGGCAGCATAGCTTAGCACGCGCAATCACCACCAGTTAGTGAAGGCAGGCGAGACTGCTGCAGCACAAAAAATAAAGAACAAGCAGCAAAAAAATAAAAAAAAAATCACCAACAACTGCAATTAGTGCGAAAAGGCAGTCTAGGGACTGACAGCTATGACAAAAAACCCCAATAAAGCGCATCAACAAACGCATGGGAGAGTGAAGGTGGAAGAGGGAAAAGAACATGGAGGGGATGGAAAGCGAGATAGAGTAATACGGTCACCAATTCGCAGTACTCAGGAACTTCCGTAGACAAACCGCACCCCTCGCTAGTCCACAACCCTGGCCTATGCCACCACGCCCGGTTGGGCGGGATGAAGGCCCAAAGTGAGCATCCGCCAGATGTGAGCCACCCAAAAGAAAGATAAAGAAGAGGCGTCGCCGGACATGAAAGGAGCCGTGAACGCAGCGCACCCGCCCCAAAGCTGGAACAAGCATGAACACAATAAAATGCAAAAAAAAAAACTCCCAACAGATAGTGAAAGGGAGACAGCTGCTGCTGCCTTTTCACAACAAGTAAGTGAAAGGCAGCTGGGGGAGCTGACTAGTTGTCTGTGCTGCACTCACAAAAAAGTGAATGGCCAGCTGCTTTGCTGCGACATACAGTCAAAAAAATCACAAACTAGCAATAGTGAAGGACATCTGCTGCTCTAGCAAACTAAAACTTCACACGAAATAGGGAAGAAGAGGGCAGTGCTGCTATCCATCAACTAACAGTAGTGAAAAAGAGAATAGCTGGCAGGCTGCATGCTGCCATCAACAAGTAGTAAAGGCAGCTCTGCTGCACTGACAAATCACACAAAAGTAGGTGTAAAGGCCCAGCTGCTGAGCTGCTGCTTGGCATCACAAAACAGTAGTGAAAGGCCAAGCATGCCATAGCTAGCTGGTCGGGTGCATAATGAAGCACATTGCTAGCTGCATCAACAAACAGTAGTGATAGGGGCAGCTGCTGGCATATGCTTGCTGTCTCAAAACAAAAAACAACAGTAGTGTCAAGGCAGACTGGCGACTGCTGCTAACTGCAATCACACCAAAGTAGTAGAAAGGGAGAAGGGAGAAGGCAGTCTAGAGCCTGGGCCCATTGCAGCAAAGCTAAACACATAGTAATTGAAAAGGGCAGCTAACGTGCTGCAAGTCTGCATTAACAAAAAATCCACAAACACAGTAGTGAATGGGGGGGGGAAAAGGGCCCCAGCATGGGATGCTGCTGAAGCTATGCGCAAGACTATAAGCATCACATCAAACACAAAAGTCAAAACAACCAACATAGAGAAGGGCAGCTAGCATGGGCAGCATGTTCCCACAGAGTGAAGAGCAGCTGCTAGCCAGCATCAAAAACCCAACAGTTAGTGAAAGTGCAGCTGCTGGCTGCAACACAAAGCCAAGTATTGAAGGGGCAGAGCTGGAGCTGCTGCAACTCAACAAACACAAAATCAAAATGGCTAGCAAAAACAAAAGAAAATCAGCCAAAAAATAAAAAAAGAAATCAAACAAAAAAATAGACTCACAAACACCAATACACAGAACTAGAGAAAGAGGCAGACTGCTGGCTTAGCTGCCAATACACACAGCAGTGAAGCGGCAACGCAAGCAGGCTGCTGCATTCACACGAACACAGTAAGTGGAAGGCAGCTGCTGCTGCAATTCACACACAACACAGTAGTGCGAAGGACAAGAGCTTGGCTGCTGCATCTCACAGCAGAAGGACAGGACATCTGGCAGCTGGGTAACATCAAATAAACACAGCCTGTAGAGAAAGGAAAAAGGTGCATATAGGAGATAAGCTGGGGGCGCGCTCTACTTAAAGCATCACAAACTGTAGAGGAAGGCGAACTGGCCTGGATGCTGCATCAGCAACACACAGAATGAGGCAGAGAGGACTGCATAGCATGCTACATCACTTCTAAGGTTAGTGCAGGACAGCTGCTTGCTATGCATCGACAACCAGTAGTGAAGGCAAACCCATATTGTCTAGCCTCACATCCCACAAACAGTAGTGAAGGCAAGCATCCCACTGCTGGCATCACAACACATAGTGAAAGGCAGCTAGCTGGTTAGGCAATCACACACCAGTAGTCTGAAGGCAGCTGGCTGCTGCAATCACACAGTTGTGAAGGACAAGCTGCTGCTAGCATTTCAACACAGTAGATAGAAGGGCAGCTGCTGAGTGCTGCTGCATCACACAGTCAGTGACGGCAGGTGCTGGTGCAGCATCAAAACAGGTAGTGAAGGCAAGCTCCAGTCGCTTCATCACCAACAGAAGTTAAGCAGGGGAGCTGGCTGCTAGCATCCACGCAGTAGTGAAGGCAGCTTGCAGCTGCATCACGAGCAGTAGTGAAAGGCAGCTGACTGCTGCATCACGCAGTAATGTGGAAGCAGCTGCTGCTGCAATCACGCCAGTAAGTGAAGGGCAGCCAGCTGCTGCATGCGACGCCAGTACAGTGAAGGCAGCTTGCTGGCTGCATCACGCAGTAATTGAAAGGCAGCGCTGCTGCGACGCATACACACGGGTAGTTGAAGGCCAAAGCTGCCTGCTAGCCATCCACGCAGTAGTTGAAGGCAGCTGCTGCTGCTTCACGCAGTAGTGAAGGCAGCTGCTTGCTGCATCAACGCAGAATGTGATAGCAGCTGCGAGAGCGAGTGCGAGAGCGCACACATGCGAAGTGAAGGCAGCTGCTGCAAAGCCTCACGAAGGCAGCTGCTCCTGCATCACAACTGTAGTGAAGGCAGCAGTTATGCTGCCTCATCACAGTAGTTGAAGAGCAGCTCTGCTTGCTGCATCACACAGAAGTGAAGGCAGCTAGGCTGCACTAGCTGCTCTAGACTGCTAAATCTGGCTGCGGCCATCCACAACCTGTAGAGAAAGGCAGCTGCTGCTAGCTAAGCAACATAAATCACAACAGAAGTGAAGCGACAGCGCTGCGGCTTGCTAGCTGACTGCAATTAGCTAGAGCATGGCTGCTGTGCAATCACACTAAATGCGTAGAGAGAAAAGAGCAGACTAAAGAGCTGCTCAGCTGCTGCTACGCTTGTATGCTAGCAAAATTCAACACAGAAGAAAAGTGACGGGTCAGCTGCTGCTACATCACCTTAGTATGAAGAGGAAGGCAGCTCTGCTGCTTGGCCTGGGGGAGCTTTGGGCTGCTTGGCTGCTGTCTCACAACAGTAGTAAGGCAGCTGGGCTGCTGCTGGCTGGCTGCACACACAGTAGTGAAGGTAAGCTGAGCTGCCTTGGCTGGCTTCTGCAGCATTCAACACAGACAAACAAACCAGCAGAAGACGGAAGGCAGAAGCTGGAACAACTCAGCAGCACGATAACACACAGTAGTGCAATAGCATCTGGGCTGCTCAGCTAACTCAACACAAGTAGTGAAGCAGCCCTTGCTTGGCTGCACTCACAACGTAGTGAAGGGGCGCTCAAACTACATATACATATATTTATTATCCTAAAGCTCTATTCTCACAACTATTACACCTTGCACTAGCAAATAATTCTCAATCAGCGCTATCATATATCCACCTATCTCGGCCATCGACCGTTAAACAAGCCCGCACTTGCTATTCCGCATAACTCGAATCCGTCAACAAAAAAAACACAAACAGCCGGCAGACACAACACCTTTTACAAACATCCAACTAACTTATATAACCTATTATCATAGCTCCCAATTCCCCATACACGCCTACCGTTCACACTGCTACGTCAGCATATTACATTTTTTCCGACCTATATTAATCTTATCTTGCTTTCCTCCATAAGCTTCCTAATTAGCCTTTTCTCAGCTTTTTCTTGCTCCTGCAGCATCTGCCTATTGTCATTTCTCCAATTTTTTTCTAGTCTAAAAATTTTTACTAGCTATTTTCACTTATCTTTAGCTTCTTTACTATACTACATTCCACTTTTCATTTACCTATTTTACACTTCTTAATTATTTTCTTTACTCAATTATCTACTATTTATTCTTCTTATTTCAGCTCAATTATAGCGACTTCTAACTTCTACAAGCTTTTATTCTTCTAATCTTTCATTCTATCCTTCTGCTGACATCACACACAGTAGAGAAAGGCAGGGGTGTCTATTAAAGCTGCATCAACATCAAAAGTAGTGAAGGCAGCTCCTGATGCAATCACAACAGTATGCCCTTGAGCTGAGTCTCGTAAAAGTGCAGTCCGGGAAAACGCCAGGATCCACTTCTACAACAACATACAAACAGGAAGGGACAAAAAAAAAAAAAAAACCCACACAGAAAAGACACACAAAAAAAAAAAAAAACGACGGAGGAGGAGAAAAGAGAGAGATTTTATTGCTGCCCTTAACCAACAACAGTGTGGATCAGCCGGACGCTGCCAGTTCCACACATTATTTGATGCAGCAGCAACCCTGCCCCTTTCTACTGTGAGATAATGCAGCAGGAAGGCTACCATTCCACTACTGTGTGATGGCAGCAGCAGCTGGCCTTCACTACTGGTGAGATGCAAGCAGAGCAGCTGCCTTTCACTAACTGGTGTGATTGGCAGAGCAGCAAGCTGCCTTCACTACTGTGTGATGGCAGCAGCAGCTACCTACACAACTGTGTGGATGCAGCAGCAGCTGCCTTTCACTACTGTGAGATGCAGCAGCAGCGCCTTCCAACTAACTAAGTGATGTAGCAGCAGCTGCCCCTTCACTTCTGGTGTGATGCAGCAGCAGCTGCCCATCTCTACAGTGTTGTATACAAGAGTAATGCAGAATCAAGTGGTAATGGTAACAAGTGTAATGTAGACAATTGTAATGATATACAAGTGTAAATGAGTAGACAAGTGGTAATGTAGACAAGAGTAATGTAAAGACAAGGAAATGTAGACAAGAGTAATGTAGACAAGAGTAATGTAGAACAAGAGTAAATGTAGAACAAGTGTAATGTAAGACAAGTGAATGTAGACCAAGTGTAATGTAGACAAGTGTAATGTAGACCAAGATGTAATGTAGACAAGAGTAATGTAGAACAAGAGTAATGTAGACAAGAGTAATGTAAGACAAAGTGTAATGTAGACAGTGTAATGGTAGACAAGTGGTTAATGTAGACAAGTGTAATGTAGACAAGAGGTAATATTGTAGAACAAAGTAATGTAGACAAGAGTAATGTAGACAAGTGTAATTAGAACAGTGAATGTAGACAAGTGTAATGTAGACAAGTGTAATTTGGTAGACAAAGAGTAATGAGCAAGAGTAATGTAGACAAGAGTAATTATGTAACCAAGTGTAAAGTAGACAAAGTGTAATGTAGACAAGTGTAATGTAGACAAGTGTAATGTAGACAAGAGTAATGTAGACAAGTGTAATGTAGACAAGTGTAATGTAGACAAGTGTAATGTAGACAAGTGTAATGTAGACAAGAGTAATGTAGACAAGAGTAATGTAGACAAGTGTAATGTAAACAAGGTGTAAATGTAGAACAAGAGTAATGTAGACAAGTGTAATGTAAGACAAGAGTAATGCCCAGGCAATGGTTGATGTAGACAAGTGTAATGTAGACAAGTGTTACTGTAGACAAGTGTAATGTAGACCAAGAGTAAATGTTAGACAAGAAAGTAATGTAGAAAAGAGTTATGTAACACAAGTTAAATGTAGACAATATACTGAAGACCAAAGTGTAATGAAGACAAGTGTAATGTAACAAGTGGTAATGTAGACAAAGTGTAATGTAGACCAAGAGTAAATTAGACAAGTGTAAATGTAGACAATTGGATGTAGAACAAGAAGTGTAATGAAACAAGAATAATGTAGACAAGTGTAAATGAAGACAAGTGAAAAGTATACAAGTGTAATGTAGACAAGATAAAGAGTAGACAAGTGAAATGGTAGAAAAGTGGTAATGCAGACAAGTGTAATGTAGACAAAACTAATGTAGACAAGTGTAATGTAGACAAGTTGTTAATGTAGACAAGATGTAATGATAGACAAGTGTAAATGTAGGACAAGTGTAATGTAGAACAAGTGTAATGTAGACCAAGTGATAAATGTAGACCAAGTGTAATGTAGACAAGATAAATGTAGACAAGTGAAAAGTAGACCAAGTGTAATGTAGACAAGTGTAATGTAGCATGAGTAAATGTAACAAGTGTAATGTATGATAAAGTGTTATTGTAGACAAGAGTAAAAATTTGTAGACAAGTGTAATGTAGACAAGTGTAATATGTAAACCAAGAGTAATGTAGAACAAGTGCAATGTAGACAAATAGTAATTATACAAGTGTAATATGAAGAGACAAAAGTAATGTAGACAAGTGTAATGTAGACAAGTGTAAATGTAAGAAACAAGAGATAATGTAGACCAAAAGTGTAATGTAGACAAGTGTAAGTTGTAGACCAAGAGTAATGAAGACCAAGTGTAATGTAGACAAGTGTAATGTAGACCAAGTGTACAGGAAGACAAGTGTAATGTAATACAAGAGTAATGTAGAGAAGGTGCAACGTAGTCAAGTGTAATTTAGACAATATTAATGTAACAAGGGTGTAACGTAGTCAAGTGTAATGTAGACAAGTGTAATGAAGACAAGTGTAATGTAACAAGTGAGTAATGTAGACAGTGTAATGTAACAAGTGTTAATGTAGACAAGTGTAACGTAGTCAATGTAATGGTAGAACAAGTGTAAATGTAGACAAGTGGTAATGTAGACAAGTTGTAATGTAGACAACTGTAATGTAGACAAGTGTAATGTAGACCCAAGTGTAAACGTATGTCAAGTGTGTAATGTAGACAAAAGTGTAATGAAGAACAAGCAAGTTGAAATGTATGACAAGTGAAATGTAGACAAGTGTCATGTAAAGACCAGTGTAATGTAGACAAGTTAGGTACAACAGAAATAGTAGTTGAAAAAAAGGTTGGCTGCATCACACAGTAGAGATGGCAGCTGCTGCTGCATCACACGGTAGTGAAGGCAGCTTGCTGCTGCATCCACACAAAAGTAGTGGAAGGCAAGCTGTCTGCTGCCAATCACAACAGTAGTGAAGGCAGCTGCTGGTGCATGCACACAGTAGTGAAGGCAGCAGCTGCTTGCATCACAACAGTAGCAAAGCATCTAGATGCATGCATCACACGTAGTGAAGGCAGCTGCTTGCTGCATCACACAGTAGTGAGGCAGCTGCTGCTGCAAATTCACACAGTAGTGAAGGCAGCTGCTAGCTGCATCAACACAAACACAGAGTTGAAGGCAGCTGGCTGCAATGCAATCACACAGTAGTGAAGGCAGCTGCTGCAGCATCAGACAGTCTGAAGCAGCCTGGCTGCTGCATTACACAGTAGTGAAGGCAGCTGCTGCTGCATCACAACAGAAGTTTAGGCAGCTGCTGCTGCCATCACCAAACAGTAGTGAAGGCAGCTGCCTGGCTGCATCACACAGTAGTGAAGGCACAGCTAGGCTGCAATCAGACAGTAGTGAAGGCAGCTGCTGCTGCATTAACCAACAGTAGTGAAAAGGGCAGCTGGCTGCTGCTGCAATCACACAGAAGTTTAGAGGCAGATGCTGCTTCATCACACACACAGTAGTGAAGGCAGCTGCTTGCTTACATCACACAGTACTGAAGGCCAGCTGCTGCAGCATCACACAGTAGTGAAGGCAGCTGCAGCAGCATCACACAGAAATGAAATGCAGCTGCTGCTGCATCACAAAAAGTTCGTGAAGGCAGCTGCTGCTGCATCACACAGTAGTGAATTCAGCTGCTGCTGCATCACACAGTAAGTGAACAGCTGCTGTTGCATCAACACCGTAGTGAAGGCAGCTGGCCTGCTGCATCACCAGCAGTGAAGGTCAGCAGCTGCTGGCATCCACACTGTAGTGAAGGCAGCTGTTGTTGCATCAACACGTAGTGACGGCAGCTGCTGTGCTTCATCACACAGAGGAAGGCATCTTGCTCCTCCTGCATCACACATTTAGTGAAGGCAGCTGCTGCTGCATCCACGCACAGTAGTGAAGGCAGCTGCTTGCTCATCATAACAGTAGTGAAGGCAGCTGCTGGGCTGGCATCAGCACCAGTAGTGAAGGCAGCTGCTGCCTAGCATCACACAGTAGTGAAGGCAGCTGCTGCTGCATCACACTAGTAGTGAAGGCCGCTGCTGCTGCTGTCATCACGCAGTAGTGAAGGCAGCTGCTTGCTGCATCACTAAGGTAAGTGAAGGCAGCTGCTGCTTGCATCACAACAGTAGAGACGGCCAGCTGCTGCCTGCATCACACAGTAGTGAAGCAGCTGCTGCTGCTCACACAGTAGTGCTGGCCCGCTGCTGCTGCATCACACACACAGTAGAGAAGGCGCGGCTTGCTGCTGCATCACCACACAGTATGAGGCAGCTGGCTGCTGGCCAAATCTCAAAGAAGGGAAAGGCAGCAGCTGCCTGCATCACAAACAGTAAAGAGAAGGCAGCTGCTGTGCTCAAAATCACGCAGTAGTGAAGGCAGATGCTGCTGCAACACTAAGTAAGTGAAGGCAGCTGCGGCTGCATCACAAGTAGTGAAGGCAGCTGCGTGCATCACAACGTATTGAATGCAGCCTGCTGCTGCATCAACAAACAGTAGTGAAGGCAGCTGCTGCAGCACACCACAATAGTGAAGACAGTTGCTGCTGCATAACACAGTAGTGAAGGGCAGCTGCTGCTGCATCACAAGTAGTGAAGGCAGCTGCTTGCTCATCACAACAGTAGTGTAAGGCAGCTCCTGCTGCATCACACAGTAGTGAAAGCAGCTCCTGCTGCTCACTACAGTAGTGAAGGCAGCATCCTGCCAGCATCACCTGTAGTGAAGGCAAGCTGCCGCTGCATCACACAGTAGTGAAGCATGCTGCCTGCTGCATCAACACATAAGTGAAGGCCAGCTGCTGCTGCAATACAAAAACAGTATAAAGGCAGCTGCCTGCTGCATCATAACAGTAGATGAAGGCCAGCTGCAGCTGCAATCAACACACGTTAGTGAAAGGCTGGAGCGGCTGCTGCATCACACAGTAGCGAAGGCAGCTGCTGCTCCATCACCAAGTATGAAGCAGCTGCTGCTGCATCAACACAGTAGTGAAGGCAGCTGCTGCTGCATCACACAGTGTGAAGGCAGCTGCTTGCTGCATACACAGTAGTGAAGGCCAGCTGCTGCTGGCATCCAACAGTAGTGGAAGGCAGCTGCTGGCTGCATCACAAAGTAGTGAAGGGCCAAGCTGCTGCTGCAGCACAACCACAGATAAGTGAAGGAGCAGCTGCTGCTGCATCACACAGTAGTGAAGGCAGCTGCTGCTGCATCACAAAAGTAGTGAAGGCAGCTGCTGCTGCAGCAATCACAACAGTATGAAGGCAGCTGCCCTGCTTGCAATCACAAAGCACAATAGTGAAGGCAGCCTGCTGCTCCCCATCACACAGTAGTGAAGGCAGCTGCGCTGCATCACAAAGTAGTGAAGGCAGCGCTACTGCATCACAAAGTAGTGAATGCGCTGCGCTGCTCACACAGTAGTGCAGGCAGCGCTGCTTGGCAATCACAAAGAATGAAATGCAGCTTGCTGCTGCATCACACAGTGATGAAGGGCAGCTGCTGCTGGCAATCTCACAGTAGTGAAGAGCAGCTGCTGCTTCATCACACATAAGTGAAGGCAGCTGCTGCTGCAACACATAGTAGTGATGGCAGCTGCCTGCTGTATCACACAGTATTGAAGCAGCCTGCAGTGCTGCATCACAAAGAAGTGAAGGCAGCTGCTGCTGTATCACAACAGAGTGAAGGCAGCTGCTGCTACATCAACAGTACGTGGAAGGCAGCTGCTGCTGCATCACAAACAGTGTGAAGCAGCTGCATGCTGCAATCAACAGGTAGTGAAGGCAGCCTGCTGCTGCATCACACAGTAGTAGACGCAGCTTGCTGCTGCATCAAACATACAGTAGTGAAGGCAGCTGCTGGCTGCATCACACAGTAAGTGAAGGCAGCTGGCTTGCTGCATCACACAGTATGAAGCACTCCTGCCTGCATGACACAGTAGTGAAGGCAGCTGCTGCCTGCATCAACACAAGTAGTGAAAGAGGCAGCTGCTGCTTGCATCACACTGGAGAGGAATGGCAGCTGCTGCCTGCCATCACACAGAAGTGAATGCAGCTTGCTGCTTGCATTACATTGTAGAGGAAGGCCGCTGCTTTTGCATCACAAACAGAAGTAGAAGGCCATCTGCTGCTTGTATCACACACTGTAGAGAAGGCAGAGCTTCTGCTGCATCACACTGTAGAGAAGGCAGCTGCTGCTGCATCATACACACAGAATGAAGGCAGCTGCTTGCTACATCACTTATAGTGAAGGCAGCTGCCTGCTGCATCCGCAGTATGAAGGCAGCTGCTGCTGCATCACACAGTAGTGAAGGCAGCTGCTGCTGGCACTCACACAGTATGAAGGCAAGCTGCTGGGGGGGGTGGGGGGGGCCCTGCGCATCAACACAGGTAATTGAAGCAGCTGCTGTGGCATCACAAAACCCACACAGTAGTGAAGGCAGCTGCTGCCTGCATCACACAGTATAAAGGCAGCTGCTGCTGCATCACACCAGTATAAAGGCAGCTGCAGCTGCATCACAACAGTAGTTTAGGCAGCTGGCCTGCTTGCATCACACAGTAGTGAAGCAGGCTGCTGCTTTTGCATCACAACAGTAGTGAAAGGCAGCAGCTGCGCATCACACAGTAGTGAAGGCAGCTGCTGCTGCATCAGACCAGTAGTGAAGGCCAGCTGGCTGCTGCATTACACAGTAGTGAAGGCAGCTGCTTGCTGCATCACAACACACACACAGAAGTTTAGGCAGCTGCTTGCTGCATCACACAGTAGTGAAGGCAGCTGCTTGCCTGCATCACACTAGTAGTGAAGGCAGCTTGCTGCTGCATCATACAGAAGTGAAGGCAGCAAGCTGCAGCTGCATTACACAGTAGTGAAAAGGCAGCTGCTGCTGCATCACACAGAAGTTTAGGCAATATGCTGTCCCCGGCCATCATCACACAGTAAGTGAAGGGCAGCGCTGCTACAATTCACACACAGTTACAGAAGGCAGCAGCTGCTGCATCACACAGTAGTGAAAGGCAGCTGCTGCTGCAATCACACAGATGGAATGGCAGCTGCTGCTGCATCACAAAGTAGTGAAGGCACTGGCTGCTTGCATCACAAGCAGTATTGTGAATACAGCCTGCTGCTGGCACATCACACAGTAAGTGAAGAGAGGCAGCTGCTGTGCAATCACACCAGTAGTGAAGGCAGCTGCTGCGGCATCACACAGCATTGAAGCCAGCTGCTGCTGCAATCACACAGTAGTGAAGGCCAGCTGTTGTTTGCATCACCACAGTAGTGAAGGCCAGCTGCTGCTTCATCACACAGTAGTGAAGGCAGCAGCTCCTGCAATCACACACATAGTGAAGGCAGCTGCACAGCTGCGATCACAACAGTATGAAGGCAGCTGCTGCTGGCTGCATCATACAGTAGTGAAGGGCAAGCTGGCTGCGGCATCACGCAGTAGTGACGGGCAGCTGCTGCTGCATCACACAGTTAGTAAGGCAGGCGCTGCAGCATCACCAAGTATGAAGGCACTGCTGCCTGCAAACACCGGCAGTAGTGAAGGCAGCTGCAGTCTGGCATCACTAAGTAGTGGAAGGCAGCTGCTGCTGCATCACAAACATAGTGAAGCAGCTGCTGCTGTCATACAACACAGTAGTGAAGGCAGCTGCTGCGCATTCACACAGTAGTGTTGGCAGCTTGCTGCTGCATCACACACAGTAGTGAAGGCGGCTGCCTGCTGCATCAACACAGAAGTGAAGGCAGCTGCTGCTGCATCTCAAAAGTAGGGAAGCAGCCTGTGCTGCTGCAATCACACAGTAGTGAAGGCACTGCTGCCTGCACTCACGCAGTAGTGAAGGCAGCTGCTGCCTGCCATCACTAAGTAGTGAAGGCAGCTTGCTGCAGCATCACATAGAGTGAAGGCAGCTGCTGCTGCATCACACAGTATTTGAAGGCAGCTGCTGCTTGCATCACACAGTAAGTGAAGGCAGCTGCTGCTGCATCCACACAGTAGGGAAGACAGTTGCTGCTGCATAACACAGTAGTGAAGGCAGCTGCTGCTGCATCACAACACAGAGTGAAGGGCAGCTGCTGCTGCACCATCACACAGTAGTGAAAGGCCAGCTCCTTCTGCATTCACACAGTAGTAGAAGGCAAGCTCCTGCCTGCATCACACAGTTGAAGTGAAAGGCAGCTCTGCTGCATCACACAGTAGTGAAAGGCAGCCGCTGCCAGCAACACACAGTAGTGAAGGCAGCTGCTGCTGCATCACACAGTAGTGAAGGCAGGCCTTGCAGCGCATCACAACAGTATAGTAAAGGCAGCTGCCTGCTTGCATCATACCAGTAGTGAAGCAGCTGCTGGCTGCATCACACAGTAGTGAAGGGCAGCGGCTGCTGCATCACACAGTAGCGAAGTGCAGCTGCTGCTCCATCACACAGTAGTGAAGGCAGCTGCCTGCCTGCATCAACACAGTAGTGAAGCAGCTGCTGCTGCATCACACAGTAGGTGAAGGCAGCTGCTGCTGCATCACACAGTAGTGAAGGCAGCCTGCTCTGCATCACACAGTATTGACGGCAGCTGCCTGCCCTGCCATCAAACAAAGTATGAAGGCAGCTGCTGCTGCTTTCCACAGTAGTGAAAGGCAGCTGCTGCTGCAAATCACACAGTATGAAGGCAGCTGCTGCTGCATCACAAAGTAGTGAAGGCCAGCTGCTGCTGCATCAACACAGTAGTGAAGTCAGCTGCTGCTGCATTCCCACACAAAAGTGAAGGCAGGCTGCTGCTTCCATCACACAGTAGTGAAGGGCAGTCTGCTGCTGCTAATCACAAAGTAGTGAAAGGCAGCTGCTGCCTCTGCAATCACAAAGTAGTGAAGGCAGCTGCAGCTGCATCACACATGTAGTGAAGTCGCTTGCTGCTGCATCACACAGAAATGAACAATGCACGACTGCTGCTGCATCAACAAAGTAGTGAAGGCAGCTGCTAGCTGCATCTCTCACAGTAAGTGAAGGCAGCTGCCTGCTCATCACACAAGTAGTGAAGGGCAGCTGCTGCTGCAACACATAGTAGTGATGGCAAGCTGCCTGCCTGCATCAACACAGTTGGAAGCAGGCTGCTGCCGCAATCACAAAGTAGTGAAGGCAGCTTCTGCTGTAAATCACAACAGTATGTGAAGGCAGCTGGCAGCTACATCACACAGTTTGTGAAGGCAGCTACCTGCTGCATCACACAGTAGTTGAAGGCAGCGCTGCTGCATCACACAGTAGTGAAGGTCACTGCTGCAGCATCACACGTATGGAAGGGCAGCTGGGCTGCTGCTGCGTGCATCACACAGTAGTGAAGAGCAGCATCTGCTGCAATCACACAGTAGTGAAGGCAGTCTGCTCTGCTGCAATCACCACAGTAGTGAAGGCCAGCTCCAGCTGCATGACACAGTAGTGAAGGCCCAGCTGCTGCTGCATCACACAGTAGTGAAAGGGTCGAAGCGCAGAAAGTTTGAAGCTGCTTGCATCACACTTGATAATAGAGAAGATAAGTTTCCAGTAAACAATGATGCTGCTGCAATCTTCACAGAGTGAACCAAGTCGGTAGTTGAAACGAAGCTGCCATAAATTGAACCAATAATCTTTGCTGCTGCATTACATTGAAATACGAGACCACAAGGGAAAAAGGCAGAACGATGCATATAAGCAATCCAACACAGAGTGAAGCATCCTGCAGTATCACAACTGTAGAGAAGGGCACTGCATCTTTTCTGGGGCTGCCTTTGCATCCAAACACAGGCAAAGATTCAATACAAACTATGTAGAGGAGGAAGAATGTGTGGAAGGCTCAAACAGCTTGACTTGCTGAAAAAATTCATAAACTCCATACAACGATTCACCACTACATGAAGTAGAGGAAAAGGACCAGGCGATCCTAGCTATGCTGCTTCTGCTTTAAAAATACCATAATATAATATTTTACCACAAACAGTATCAAACTTTTTAGGTCATTTGAAGGGCAGGCTGGCTGGGCTGGAGCCAATTGTCACGTGTAACACCTGCAGTATGGTAAAGTCCAAAACACGCAATGTCAAGTGAAGGGCAGCTGCGCTGCAGGTTATATTTCTAATTCTTTCATCAACAACAGTCATTTGAAGGCAGCTCCTCTCTGCGGCGCCTCACACACAAAAACATCAAAGAAGATTATTCGATATCCACACACACAGTAAAGTGAAAAGGGGACAAAAGGGGCAGCTGCGTGGAGGCAATCCATCTAATAATCAACCCAACTAAGTGAGTAGTGAAAGGGCATGCTGCTTGGTGCATATAATAATTCACACTAGTATAGTAAGGTTGTGGATGGAGACAAGGCAGCAGATGTTAGCTTGAGCTTGGCATATTTGGAGGCTGCCATAGGCTTTGGGTAAGCTGGCTGCAGGTGGCTGTTGCAAAAACATTAAATTAATTTCAAATATCTCACACAGTAGGTGAAGGCAGCTTCTGCTGTTGTTGTCACTGTCTGTGGGTCATTCAATTACATTCTAAGCATCCCACTAGTAAGTGAAAGGCGGAATGTGCAGCTGGCTGCTGTTAAAAGCATCACAGTCAGGTAGTGGAAGAGCAGCTGTTGCGTGTCATTATTAAGTAGTGAAGGCATGCTGAGAGGCTGGCTGGCTGGCATCGAACCAATGTTACAGTAGTGAAGGGGGCGGATTAGTGTCTTGGCTAGCAGTGTTTGCCTTGCTTGCATACAAAATTAGTGCATCAATACATTATCATCAACACATTATGAAGGGCCAGCTACTGGGCTGCTGCCTTATGCCTATTTTTGCATAATTTTTATCTGCTGTCTGGTTTGCATCACACAAGTAAATAGTGAAGGCACCAGCATTTGCTCTGTTGCGTTGGTGGGGGGGATGGATGCGCAGCTTTGGGCTTAGGCTTGCTGACTGGCGTGGCATCATACACCCAGGTATAGTGAAGGCCCAGCTGCCTGCTCTGTCAATCACAACACCCAGTAGTTGAAAGGGCAGCTGCTGTTGCAATTCAATCACACAGAATGAAGGCAAGCTGCTAAACTTGCCAACACAACAGTAATTGAAGGCAGCTTGGGCAGGCTGCCTTTATGCTGGCATCACACAAGTTGAGTGAAAGGGAAAAAAGGGCATGCTTCCCAACTGCTGTAATAAAATTAAATTGTACGATATCAATGCATTCCTAACACATCATAGTGAAATGGCAGCTGCTGCTTGCTGCATCTATCACAGTAGTGAATATGTGTCAGCTTCCCTCTTCTTTTCTGTCCTTGTCTTTTCCCCTCTCCCGCTTATTTTTTTTTCATTGTCCTTGGCTTCCGTGCCTTGCCCCCTAATTCTTTTACCTTTCCTCTTTCTTTTCCTTTTCCACTCTCTTTACTCTTTTAGTCCAAGCTTTGTATAATTTACTCCCCCATGTGCAGCTTCTTCCCTTTTTATCGTTTCCTTAGCTTTCTCATCACTAGTTGCTTTTTTTCCTCTCTTGGCATTACACAACTCCACACACAGTTTAGTGAAAGGTGCAACTTGCGATGGGCCATTGCGTTATGAACCTAGCTGTCAGCAGCTGCTTTTCTTTTTGTGTAGGAGCCTTTTTTGTCCTGCTTGGTCGCTTTTAAGTGTGGAGCTTCGCTGCTTTTTTTTTCTCCCCCCTTCGCTCATTGTGTTGTGCTGAGGTGTTGGGCTAATTTAGCGAGCTGACCCTTAGCTGCAGCATCCCTCCTTAAAATGGTACTGAGCTGCCTAAGGCTATATGCAGGGAGCCGACTCTGCTTGGCCTGGTGGAGAAAGGTGAGCGGGGGTTCTGGGCTTGTTGTGTGGCCTGAAACCACGGGCTGTGGACAGGCGCCTCCAGTGCTCCTCTGGCACTCTGCGAGGAGCCTATGCTGGCTGGAGTCATGCTAGAATGTGGAGCTCTAAGGCGTGGGGCTGGGCTTGAGGGCATGACGCAGGCAACACTGCTGCATTCAAGTGGAACTGAGTGACTGAGCCTGAAGCGCAAACTGCTGCTGCTGCACTGCGGTGGCTAGCCAAAATAGCATATTATAACAGGGGAAGGGATAGAAAAAGTCAAGGACCAATGACTGCTGGGGGCTTGCTGCATCAAACATCACACAGTTAGTGAAGGCAGCGCTGCTGCATATCACACAGTATACGAAAAAGGGCAAGCATTGCTGCTTCCATCAACACATGTTAGTGAAGCGCGAGCTGAAGCTGCTGCAATTCACAACAGTAGTGAAGAGCTGGCTGTCAATGGACTTGCTGCATTGCTGGTAATCACACAGAGTATGAAGGCAGCATAGCTTAGCACGCGCAATCACCACCAGTTAGTGAAGGCAGGCGAGACTGCTGCAGCACAAAAAATAAAGAACAAGCAGCAAAAAAATAAAAAAAAAATCACCAACAACTGCAATTAGTGCGAAAAGGCAGTCTAGGGACTGACAGCTATGACAAAAAACCCCAATAAAGCGCATCAACAAACGCATGGGAGAGTGAAGGTGGAAGAGGGAAAAGAACATGGAGGGGATGGAAAGCGAGATAGAGTAATACGGTCACCAATTCGCAGTACTCAGGAACTTCCGTAGACAAACCGCACCCCTCGCTAGTCCACAACCCTGGCCTATGCCACCACGCCCGGTTGGGCGGGATGAAGGCCCAAAGTGAGCATCCGCCAGATGTGAGCCACCCAAAAGAAAGATAAAGAAGAGGCGTCGCCGGACATGAAAGGAGCCGTGAACGCAGCGCACCCGCCCCAAAGCTGGAACAAGCATGAACACAATAAAATGCAAAAAAAAAAACTCCCAACAGATAGTGAAAGGGAGACAGCTGCTGCTGCCTTTTCACAACAAGTAAGTGAAAGGCAGCTGGGGGAGCTGACTAGTTGTCTGTGCTGCACTCACAAAAAAGTGAATGGCCAGCTGCTTTGCTGCGACATACAGTCAAAAAAATCACAAACTAGCAATAGTGAAGGACATCTGCTGCTCTAGCAAACTAAAACTTCACACGAAATAGGGAAGAAGAGGGCAGTGCTGCTATCCATCAACTAACAGTAGTGAAAAAGAGAATAGCTGGCAGGCTGCATGCTGCCATCAACAAGTAGTAAAGGCAGCTCTGCTGCACTGACAAATCACACAAAAGTAGGTGTAAAGGCCCAGCTGCTGAGCTGCTGCTTGGCATCACAAAACAGTAGTGAAAGGCCAAGCATGCCATAGCTAGCTGGTCGGGTGCATAATGAAGCACATTGCTAGCTGCATCAACAAACAGTAGTGATAGGGGCAGCTGCTGGCATATGCTTGCTGTCTCAAAACAAAAAACAACAGTAGTGTCAAGGCAGACTGGCGACTGCTGCTAACTGCAATCACACCAAAGTAGTAGAAAGGGAGAAGGGAGAAGGCAGTCTAGAGCCTGGGCCCATTGCAGCAAAGCTAAACACATAGTAATTGAAAAGGGCAGCTAACGTGCTGCAAGTCTGCATTAACAAAAAATCCACAAACACAGTAGTGAATGGGGGGGGGAAAAGGGCCCCAGCATGGGATGCTGCTGAAGCTATGCGCAAGACTATAAGCATCACATCAAACACAAAAGTCAAAACAACCAACATAGAGAAGGGCAGCTAGCATGGGCAGCATGTTCCCACAGAGTGAAGAGCAGCTGCTAGCCAGCATCAAAAACCCAACAGTTAGTGAAAGTGCAGCTGCTGGCTGCAACACAAAGCCAAGTATTGAAGGGGCAGAGCTGGAGCTGCTGCAACTCAACAAACACAAAATCAAAATGGCTAGCAAAAACAAAAGAAAATCAGCCAAAAAATAAAAAAAGAAATCAAACAAAAAAATAGACTCACAAACACCAATACACAGAACTAGAGAAAGAGGCAGACTGCTGGCTTAGCTGCCAATACACACAGCAGTGAAGCGGCAACGCAAGCAGGCTGCTGCATTCACACGAACACAGTAAGTGGAAGGCAGCTGCTGCTGCAATTCACACACAACACAGTAGTGCGAAGGACAAGAGCTTGGCTGCTGCATCTCACAGCAGAAGGACAGGACATCTGGCAGCTGGGTAACATCAAATAAACACAGCCTGTAGAGAAAGGAAAAAGGTGCATATAGGAGATAAGCTGGGGGCGCGCTCTACTTAAAGCATCACAAACTGTAGAGGAAGGCGAACTGGCCTGGATGCTGCATCAGCAACACACAGAATGAGGCAGAGAGGACTGCATAGCATGCTACATCACTTCTAAGGTTAGTGCAGGACAGCTGCTTGCTATGCATCGACAACCAGTAGTGAAGGCAAACCCATATTGTCTAGCCTCACATCCCACAAACAGTAGTGAAGGCAAGCATCCCACTGCTGGCATCACAACACATAGTGAAAGGCAGCTAGCTGGTTAGGCAATCACACACCAGTAGTCTGAAGGCAGCTGGCTGCTGCAATCACACAGTTGTGAAGGACAAGCTGCTGCTAGCATTTCAACACAGTAGATAGAAGGGCAGCTGCTGAGTGCTGCTGCATCACACAGTCAGTGACGGCAGGTGCTGGTGCAGCATCAAAACAGGTAGTGAAGGCAAGCTCCAGTCGCTTCATCACCAACAGAAGTTAAGCAGGGGAGCTGGCTGCTAGCATCCACGCAGTAGTGAAGGCAGCTTGCAGCTGCATCACGAGCAGTAGTGAAAGGCAGCTGACTGCTGCATCACGCAGTAATGTGGAAGCAGCTGCTGCTGCAATCACGCCAGTAAGTGAAGGGCAGCCAGCTGCTGCATGCGACGCCAGTACAGTGAAGGCAGCTTGCTGGCTGCATCACGCAGTAATTGAAAGGCAGCGCTGCTGCGACGCATACACACGGGTAGTTGAAGGCCAAAGCTGCCTGCTAGCCATCCACGCAGTAGTTGAAGGCAGCTGCTGCTGCTTCACGCAGTAGTGAAGGCAGCTGCTTGCTGCATCAACGCAGAATGTGATAGCAGCTGCGAGAGCGAGTGCGAGAGCGCACACATGCGAAGTGAAGGCAGCTGCTGCAAAGCCTCACGAAGGCAGCTGCTCCTGCATCACAACTGTAGTGAAGGCAGCAGTTATGCTGCCTCATCACAGTAGTTGAAGAGCAGCTCTGCTTGCTGCATCACACAGAAGTGAAGGCAGCTAGGCTGCACTAGCTGCTCTAGACTGCTAAATCTGGCTGCGGCCATCCACAACCTGTAGAGAAAGGCAGCTGCTGCTAGCTAAGCAACATAAATCACAACAGAAGTGAAGCGACAGCGCTGCGGCTTGCTAGCTGACTGCAATTAGCTAGAGCATGGCTGCTGTGCAATCACACTAAATGCGTAGAGAGAAAAGAGCAGACTAAAGAGCTGCTCAGCTGCTGCTACGCTTGTATGCTAGCAAAATTCAACACAGAAGAAAAGTGACGGGTCAGCTGCTGCTACATCACCTTAGTATGAAGAGGAAGGCAGCTCTGCTGCTTGGCCTGGGGGAGCTTTGGGCTGCTTGGCTGCTGTCTCACAACAGTAGTAAGGCAGCTGGGCTGCTGCTGGCTGGCTGCACACACAGTAGTGAAGGTAAGCTGAGCTGCCTTGGCTGGCTTCTGCAGCATTCAACACAGACAAACAAACCAGCAGAAGACGGAAGGCAGAAGCTGGAACAACTCAGCAGCACGATAACACACAGTAGTGCAATAGCATCTGGGCTGCTCAGCTAACTCAACACAAGTAGTGAAGCAGCCCTTGCTTGGCTGCACTCACAACGTAGTGAAGGGGCGCTCAAACTACATATACATATATTTATTATCCTAAAGCTCTATTCTCACAACTATTACACCTTGCACTAGCAAATAATTCTCAATCAGCGCTATCATATATCCACCTATCTCGGCCATCGACCGTTAAACAAGCCCGCACTTGCTATTCCGCATAACTCGAATCCGTCAACAAAAAAAACACAAACAGCCGGCAGACACAACACCTTTTACAAACATCCAACTAACTTATATAACCTATTATCATAGCTCCCAATTCCCCATACACGCCTACCGTTCACACTGCTACGTCAGCATATTACATTTTTTCCGACCTATATTAATCTTATCTTGCTTTCCTCCATAAGCTTCCTAATTAGCCTTTTCTCAGCTTTTTCTTGCTCCTGCAGCATCTGCCTATTGTCATTTCTCCAATTTTTTTCTAGTCTAAAAATTTTTACTAGCTATTTTCACTTATCTTTAGCTTCTTTACTATACTACATTCCACTTTTCATTTACCTATTTTACACTTCTTAATTATTTTCTTTACTCAATTATCTACTATTTATTCTTCTTATTTCAGCTCAATTATAGCGACTTCTAACTTCTACAAGCTTTTATTCTTCTAATCTTTCATTCTATCCTTCTGCTGACATCACACACAGTAGAGAAAGGCAGGGGTGTCTATTAAAGCTGCATCAACATCAAAAGTAGTGAAGGCAGCTCCTGATGCAATCACAACAGTATGCCCTTGAGCTGAGTCTCGTAAAAGTGCAGTCCGGGAAAACGCCAGGATCCACTTCTACAACAACATACAAACAGGAAGGGACAAAAAAAAAAAAAAAACCCACACAGAAAAGACACACAAAAAAAAAAAAAAACGACGGAGGAGGAGAAAAGAGAGAGATTTTATTGCTGCCCTTAACCAACAACAGTGTGGATCAGCCGGACGCTGCCAGTTCCACACATTATTTGATGCAGCAGCAACCCTGCCCCTTTCTACTGTGAGATAATGCAGCAGGAAGGCTACCATTCCACTACTGTGTGATGGCAGCAGCAGCTGGCCTTCACTACTGGTGAGATGCAAGCAGAGCAGCTGCCTTTCACTAACTGGTGTGATTGGCAGAGCAGCAAGCTGCCTTCACTACTGTGTGATGGCAGCAGCAGCTGCCTTCACTACTGTGTGGTGCAGCAGCAGCTGCCTTCACTACTGTGTGATGCAACAGCAGCTGCCTTCACTACTGTGTGATGCAGCAGCAGCTGCCTTCACTACTGTGTGATGCAGCAGCAGCTGCCTTCACTACTGTTGATGAAAGCACAGCTGCCTTCACTACTGTTTTGATGCAGCAGCAGCTGCCTTCACTACTGTGTGATGCAGCAGCAGCTGCCTTCACTATGGTGATGCAGCAGCAGCTGCCTTCACTACTGTGTGATGGCAGCAGCTGCCTTCACTACTGTGTGATTGCAGCAGCAGCTGCCTTCACTACTGTGGATCGGGCAGCAGCTGCCTTCACTACTGTGGATGCAGCAGCAGCTGCCTTCACTACTGTGTATGCAGCAGCAGCTGCCTCACTACTGTGTGATGCAGCAGCACCCGCCTTCACTACTGTGTGATGCAGCAGAAATGCCTTCACTACTGTGTGATGCAGCAGCAGCTGCCTTCACTACTGTGTGTTTGCAGCAGCCAGCTCCCTTTCCCACTACTGTGTGATGCAGCAGCAGCTGCCTTCCACTACTGTGTGATGCAGCAGCAGCTACCCTTAACTACTGTGTGATGCAGCAGCAGCTGCCTTCACTACTGGTGATGCAGCAGCACTGCCTTCACTACTGCGTGATGCAGCGGGCAGCTCCCTTTTCACTACTGCGTGATCAGCAGCAGCTCCCTTCACTACTGCGTGATGCAGATGCAGCTGCCTTCACTACTGCGTGATGCAGCAGCATCTGCCTTCACTACTGCGTGATGCAGCAGCAGCTGCCTTCACTACTGCGTGATGCAGCAGCAGCTGCGTTCACTACTGCGTGATGCAGCAGCAGCTGCCTTCACTACTGCGTGATGCAGCAGCAGCTGCCTTCACTATTGCGTGATGCAGCAGCAGCTGCCTTCACTACTGCGTGATGCAGCAGCAGCTGCCTTCACTACTGCGTGATGCAGCAGCAGCTGCCTTCACTACTGCGTGAAGCAGCACCAGCTGCCTTCACTACTGCGTGATGCAGCAGCAGCTGCCTTCACTACTGCGTGATGCAGCAGCAGCTGCCTTCACTACTGCGTGATGCAGCAGCAGCTGCCTTAAACAACTGCTTTGATGCAGCAGCAGCTGCCTTCACTACTGTGTGATGCAGCAGCAGCTGCCTTCACTACTGTGTGATGCAGCAGCAGCTGCCTTCACTACTGTGTGATGCAGCAGCAGCTGCCTTCACTACTGTGTGATGCAGCAGCAGCTGCCTTCCTACTTGTGTATGAGCGGGAGCTGCCTTCACTTCTGTTTGATGCAGCAGCAGCTGCCTTCACTTCTGTTTGATGCAGCAGCAGCTGCCTTCTCTACAGTGTGATGCAGCAGCAGCTGCCTTCTCTACAGTGTGATACAGCAGCAGCTGCCTTCACTTCTGTGTGATTGCAGCAGCAGCTGCCTTCTCTACAGTGTGATGCACCAGCAGCTGCCTTCACTTCTGTGTGATGCAGCAGCAGCAGCTGCCTTCTTTACAGTGTGATGCAGCAGCAGCTGCCTTCACTTCTGTGTGATGCAGCAGCAGCAGCTGCCTTCACTAATGCGTGATGCGCAGCACTGCCTTCACTACGCGTGATGCAGCAGCAGCTGCCTTCACTACTGCGTGATGCAGCAGCAGCTGCCTTCACTACTGCGTGATGCAGCAGCAGCTGCCTTCACTACTGCGTGATGCAGCAGCAGCTGCCTTCACTACTGCGTGATGCAGCTGCAGCTGCCTTCACTACTGCGTGATGCAGCAGCAGCTGCCTTAACTACTGTGTGATGCAGCAGGAGCTGCCTTCACTACTGCTGATGCAGCAGCACCTGCCTTCACTACTGTGTGATGCAGCAGCAGCTGCCTTCACTACTGTGTGATGCAGCAGCAGCTGCCTTCACTACTGTGTGATGCAGCAGCAGCTGCCTTCACTACTGTGTGATGCAGCAGCAGCTGCCTTCACTACTGTGTGATGCAGCAGCAGTTGCCTTCACTACTGTGTGATCGGGCAGGAGCTGCCTTCACTACTGTGTGATGCAGCAGCAGCTGCCTTCACTACTTGCGTGATGCAGCAGCAGCTGCCTTCCACAAGTGAGTAGCAGCAGTGCCTTCACTTCTTTTGTGATGCAGCAGCAGCTGCCTTCTCTACAGTGTGATGCAGCAGCAGCTGCCTTCTCTACAGTGTGATACAGCAGCAGATGCCTTCACTTCTGTGTGATGCAAAAGCAGCTGCCTTCTCTACAGTGTGATGCAGCAGCAGCTGCCTTCACTTCTGTGTGATGCAGCAGAAGCTGCCTTCTCTACAGTGTGATGCAGCAGCAGCTGCCTTCACTACTGTGTGATGCAGCAGCAGCTGCCTTCACTACTGTGTGATGCAGCAGCAGCTGCCTTCATACTGTGTGATGCAGCAGCAGCTCCCTTTTCATACTGTGTGATGCAGCAGCAGCTGCCTTCATACTTTTGTGATGCAGCAGCAGCTGCCTTCACTACTGTGTGATGCAGCAGCAGCTGCCTTCACTACTGTGTGATGCAGCAGCAGCTGCCTTTACTACTGTGTGATGCAGCAGCAGCTGCCTTCTCTACTGTGTGATGCAGCAGCAGCTGCCTTCACTACTGTGTGATGCAGCAGCAGTGCCTTCACTACTTGTGTATGCAGCAGCAGCTGCCTTCACTACTGTGTGATGCCGCGGGCAGCTGCCTTCACTACTGTTTTGATGCAGCAGCAGCTGCCTTCACTACTGGTGTGATGCAGCAGAAAGCTGCCTTCACTACTATGTGTTGCAGCAGCAGCTGCCTTCACTACTGTGTGATGCAGCAGCAGCTGCCTTCACTTCTGTGAGATGCAGCAGCAGCTGCCTTCATTACTGTGTGATGCAGCAGCAGCTGCCTCACTACTGTGTGATGCAGAAACCAGCTGCCTTCACTACTTTGTGATGCAGCAGCAGCTGCCTTCATTACTTTGTGATGCAGCAGCAGCTGCCTTCACTACTGTGTGATGCAGCAGCAGCTGCCTTCACTACTGTGTGATGCAGCAGCAGCTGCCTTCACTACTTTGTGATGCAGCAAGCAGCTGCTTCACTACTTTGGATGCAGCAGCAGCTGCCTTCACTACTGTGTGATGCAGCAGCAGCTGCCTTCACTATTGTGTGATGCAGCAGCAGCTGCCTTCACTACTGGGGTGATGCAGCAGCAGCTGCCTTCACTACTTTGTGATGCAGCAGCAGCAGCCTTCACTACTGTGTGATGCAGCAGCAGCTGCCTTCACTACTGTGTGATGCAGCAGCAGCTGCCTTCACTACTTTGTGATGCAGCAGCAGCTGCCTTCACTACTGTGTGATGCAGCAGCAGCTGCCTTCACTACTGTGTGATGCAGCAGCAGCTGCCTTCACTACTGTGTGATGCAGCAGCAGCTGCCTTCACTACCGTGTGATGCAGCAGCAGCTGCCTTCACTACTGTGTGATGGAGCAGCAGCTGCCTTCGCTACTGTGTGATGCAGCAGGCGCTGCCTTCACTACTGTGTGATGCAGCAGCAGCTGCCTTCACTACTGTATGATGCAGCAGCAGCTGCCTTCACTACTCTGGTGATGCAGAAAGCAGCGCCTTCATTACTGTGTGATGCAGCAGCAGCTGCCTTCACAACTGTGGTGATGCAGCGCACTGCCTTCACTACTGTGTGATGCAGCAGCAGAAAACCTTCACTACTGGGGTGAAAAAGCAGGCTGCCTTCACTACTGTGTGATGCAAAAGGGAGCTGCCTTCACTATGTGTGGATCAGCAGCACCCTGCCTTCATACTGTGTGATGCAGCAGCACCTGCCTTCACTACTGTGTGATGCAGCAGCAACTGCCTTCCCTACTGTGTGATGCAGTAGCAGCTGCCTTCACTACTGTGTGATGCAACAGCAGCTGCCTTCACTACTGTGTGATGCAGCAGCAGCTGCCTTCAGTACTGTGTGATGCAGCAGCAGTTTGCCTTCATACTTGTGATGCGGGCAGCAGCTCCCTTCAATACTGTGTAATGCAGCAGCAGCTGCCTTCACTACTGTGTGATGCAGCAGCAGCTGCCTTCACTACTTAATGATGCAGCAGCAGCTGCCTTCACTACTGCGTGATGCACAGCAGCTGCCTTCCCCCCCCCCCCCCCCCCCCCCCCCCCCCCCCCCCCCCCCCCCCCCCCCCCCCCCCCCCCCCCCCCCCCCCCCCCCCCCCCCCCCCCCCCCCCCCCCCCCCCCCCCCCCCCCCCCCCCCCCCCCCCCCCCCCCCCCCCCCCCCCCCCCCCCCCCCCCCCCCCCCCCCCCCCCCCCCCCCCCCCCCCCCCCCCCCCCCCCCCCCCCCCCCCCCCCCCCCCCCCCCCCCCCCCCCCCCCCCCCCCCCCCCCCCCCCCCCCCCCCCCCCCCCCCCCCCCCCCCCCCCCCCCCCCCCCCCCCCCCCCCCCCCCCCCCCCCCCCCCCCCCCCCCCCCCCCCCCCCCCCCCCCCCCCCCCCCCCCCCCCCCCCCCCCCCCCCCCCCCCCCCCCCCCCCCCCCCCCCCCCCCCCCCCCCCCCCCCCCCCCCCCCCCCCCCCCCCCCCCCCCCCCCCCCCCCCCCCCCCCCCCCCCCCCCCCCCCCCCCCCCCCCCCCCCCCCCCCCCCCCCCCCCCCCCCCCCCCCCCCCCCCCCCCCCCCCCCCCCCCCCCCCCCCCCCCCCCCCCCCCCATCTACTTGTGTGGCAGGGGGCCCTTAAAAATGTGTGAGCAGCGAGCTGCTTCACACTGTGTGAGCAGCAGGTGCCTTCCTCTGTGTGATCACAGCAGCTCCCTTTTGGGGGCCCCTCCTCTTTTGAGAAGTGCTCATACGTGTGTGCCAGCAGCCTTCACTACTGTGATCGCGGGCCCACCCTCCTGTGATGCAGCAGCAGCGCTTACTACTGTGTGATGCAGCAGCAGCTTTCATACTGTGTGATGCAGCAGAGTGCTCACTTGGTGGGCCCACACTGTTTGGGGTCCCACCGGGGAAAAAGGGCGCTCCCACTGGTGTGCGCAGCAGCTGCCTCCTCTGGTGATGGCACAGCTGCCTTCACTCGGGCAGCAGCAGTGCCTTCACTATGCGTGATGCGCAGCAGCTGCCTCACTATGGTGTGCAGCGCACTGCTTCTACGCGGATGCAGCAGCAGCTGCCTTTAGTGATCAGCAGCACCTTCACTGGTGATCAGCACTGCCTTCTCGGTGAGCAGCACGTGCCTACTCTGTGTGATGCAGAGAGCTGCCTTCCTACTTTGATGCAGCAGCCTGTTCTACTGTGTGATGCGCAGAGCGCCTACAAAAGGTGATGCAGCAGCAGGCCTCACTACTGTGTGATGCGCAGCAGTGCCTTCATACTGTGTGATGGCAGCAGCTGCCTTCACACTGTTGAAGGAAAACCCTTCATATTTGAGCAGCCCCCTTTGGGGTGAGCAGCGCTGCTACTTTGATGAGCGCAGCTGCCTTCACTTTGATGCACAGCAGCTGCTTCTACGTGTTGCAGCAGCGCTCCTTTTGGGGCAGCAGCAGCGCTTCCTACGTGTGTGCGCAGCGCTGCCTCACTTGTGGCAGCAGCACTGCCTACCGTGTAAAAAGCTGCCTCACTACTTGATGCAGGCAGCTCCTTCCCGGAAAAACCCTCCTTTCCCTACTTGTGGCAGCGCGCTGCCTTCATACTGGTGATGCAGCAGGCTCCTTTACTGGTTTCAGCACAGCGCCTTCACTACTGGTGATGCGCAGCACTGCCTTCACTACTGTTGACGCAGCTGCCTTCATACTGTTGTGCAGCAGCGTGCCTCACTTCGATGCGCAGCAGCGCTCACTACTGGATGCAGCAGCAGCCCTTCACTTGGTGATGCCGCAGCTGCTCCTACTGGTGATCAGCGCAGCTGCTTCACTATGGTTGCGCACGCCTAATATTGGTGCAGCAGACTGCCTTCACTACTTTTGATCAGCAGCACTGCCTTCCTATGTGTGATGCAGCAGCTGCTTCACTATTTAAACACGTGTCCTTTTAACAGCCTTCACTACTGTGTGATGCAGCAGCAGCCTTCCTTTATGGGAGGCCCCCTGTGATCAGCAGAGCTGCTTCCTACTGGTGATGCAGCAGCAGCTGCCTACTACTAGTGATGAGCAGCGCTGCCTTCACTTGTGCGCAGCAGCTCCTTCCTACGTGTGATGACAGCAGCTGCCTTCCTACGGTGTAGCAGCAGTGCTTCCTCTGGTGATCAGAACAGTGCCTTCACTACTGTTGATGCAGCAGCTGCCTTCACTCCCGGTGTGCAGCAGCACGCCTTCACTACTGGTGATGCAGCAGCAGCGCCTTCACTACTGTGTGTCCCGCAGCCCCCCTTTATGGTGCAGCAGCAGCTCCTCACATGGTGAGAAAGGAGCTGCCTTCCTACTGAGCAGCAGCGCTGCTTATACGGTATGCAGCAGCTGCCTTCATACTGGTGAGCAGCCGCGCTTCTCTAGTTTCAGAGCAGCTGCCTTCACTACGGTATGCAGCGCAGTGCTATACTGGGATGGCACAGCTCTTCATACTGTGTGAGCAGAGCGCCTTCAACGTGTGAGCGCAGCAGCCTTCTACTTTGTATGCAGAGCAGCTGCTTCACTATTTTGATGAGCATGCCTTCACTACTTGTGGAAAGGCGCCTCCTTTGTTGGCAGCAGGCTCCTCTTGTGGCGCAAGTCCCTTTCCCTTTGTGGGCAGCGCTGCCTTCCTACTGTATGCGCAAGCGCTACTCTTGGGGTTTCAAAGGGCAACTCTTTTGACAGGCGTTTCCACATGGTGATCAGCAGCAGCTCCTTCACTACTGTGTGGCAGCAGCTGCCTTCACTATGTGTGACAGCGCAGCGCCTCAATTTTTTTTTTTTTTTTTTTTTTTTTTTTTTTTTTTTTTTTTTTTTTTTTTTTTTTTTTTTTTTTTTTTTTTTTTTTTTTTTTTTTTTTTTTTTTTTTTTTTTTTTTTTTTTTTTTTTTTTTTTTTTTTTTTTTTTTTTTTTTTTTTTTTTTTTTTTTTTTTTTTTTTTTTTTTTTTTTTTTTTTTTTTTTTTTTTTTTTTTTTTTTTTTTTTTTTTTTTTTTTTTTTTTTTTTTTTTTTTTTTTTTTTTTTTTTTTTTTTTTTTTTTTTTTTTTTTTTTGGGGGGGGGGGGGGGGGGGGGGGGGGGGGGGGGGGGGGGGGGGGGGGGGGGGGGGGGGGGGGGGGGGGGGGGGGGGGGGGGGGGGGGGGGGGGGGGGGGGGGGGGGGGGGGGGGGGGGGGGGGGGGGGGGGGGGGGGGGGGGGGGGGGGGGGGGGGGGGGGGGGGGGGGGGGGGGGGGGGGGGGGGGGGGGGGGGGGGGGGGGGGGGGGGGGGGGGGGGGGGGGGGGGGGGGGGGGGGGGGGGGGGGGGGGGGGGGGGGGGGGGGGGGGGGGGGGGGGGGGGGGGGGGGGGGGGGGGGGGGGGGGGGGGGGGGGGGGGGGGGGGGGGGGGGGGGGGGGGGGGGGGGG
>NW_026506883.1:0-15117 GCF_026875155.1 Cherax quadricarinatus | reverse complement strand
TTTTGGGGCAAGAACACTTCCTTGTTGCCGTTTTCTACCCACAATAGTACGATGGTTGATTGGTTTATTATACAACCTGACCCTACGGGGTTAATCGTTTTCTCGCTAATTGTTTCACGTTAAGCCACACCAACAACACTCTCTCCACATCTTCGAGTAATACAGCTGATGGTGGTGCAGCAACAACAACAGCTGACTGTGGTGCAGCAGCAGCTGCACCTTTGGCAAGAACAGCTTCCTTGATTGCCGTTTTCTTACCCACAATAGTAGCGATGGTTGATTGGGGTTTATTATACAACCTGACCAGCTCAGAGATACGCACTCCACTTTCATACTTAGCAATGATCTCTTTCTTCATCTCCATAGTAATTCTCACCCTTTTTGCTGTAGGGTTGACACTAGAAGCTTTCTTGGGGCCCATGGTGACTTATTTTGCAGGTGCAATCACTACAAAGGCTGTGATAATATGAAATGTTCCAGTTGTTGTATGTTTGGAAGCGACCGCGGTGGCTGGCTGGCTTGTAAACACTGGCACCCAAGGGACAAGTGAGGCGCGCTCAGGCCAAAGTGGACGCGTATGGTATGGAACGAATAGTGCTGGTCGGGTTTTTAAACGCTAGTTGAGGCAAATTTTTTGCGTTAAAATGTATCGCTAGTCACATTTATCGTTAATCGATGCCATCGCTGGTTAAGGGTCCACTGTATGTATATATATATATTATATATTATATATATAAGTGGTACCCGTTGTTAACGAATTTTTCATTCCAGTAGTAGGGTAAGGGTGCCAGTATGCCGATTTTTTTCATAAGGGAAATATTGTGAGTAGATTAGTCATTTCAGACCCCAAACCATATGTACAAACGCACTAAGAAATACACTTACATAATTGGTCGCTTTTGGGTGACCGTTAAGCGGGGGATACACTGTATATATATAAAATATAATATATATATATATATATATATATATATATATATATATATATATATATATATATATATATATATATACAGTGGACCCCGGTTAACGATATTTTTTCATTCCAGAAGTATGTTCAGGTGCCAGTACTGACCGAATTTGTTCCCATAAGGAATATTGTGAAGTAGATTAGTCTATTTCAGACCCCCAAACATACATGTACAAACGCACTTACATAAATACACTTACATAATTGGTCGCATTGGGAGGTGATCGTTAAGCGGGGGTCCACTGTATATATATATATATATATATACACATATACATACATACATACATACAGTGGTACCTCGGTATATGTCTGCTTTGGAATAAGTCCAACTTGGTATACGCCCCATTTGGATGTAAAAATTTTTGCTTGGTATACGACCTTTGTTTGGAATACGACTCGCGTATTTGAACTTGTATGGGTCAAAATGAGCCACAACACCAGGCACTACCCTTGTTTACCTCTCTCTCATTGACAGAGCCTGGCAGGAAGTTTCATACAAAACAATGAGCTCTGCTTGGAGGAATTTGTGGCCAGAAGCAGTGGTTGAAAGGGACTTTGAGGGCTTTGAGGCTGTGTCTATAGTGGAGGATATTGTCTCTCTGGGCAGGTCCATGGGTCTGGATGTGAGTGATGGTGATGTGGAGTTAGTGGAGGGGCACAGGGAAGAGCTGAACACTGAGGAGTTGTAGGAACTTGAGAAGGAGGAGCACAAGACTAAGATGAACGCACTCTCTTCAAGCTCAGAAGAGGAGATAGAGGAAGCCCCTACTTCAATTAATCTAGGAAATCTTTGCCAAATGGATGAACATCAGAAACTTTGCAGAGAAGTACCACCCCAACAAAACCCAAACAAGCTGTAAAAGGATTGTCTGGAATGACCAGACAATGTCACATTTCCAAAACATCATGAGAAGAAGGCAGAAGCAAAGTTCTTTGGGCAGATTTTTAGTAAAAATCAAACCTGGTGAGCTTCAACCAGGTCCAAATAGGGAAAAGAGGCAGAAAAGAGAAGGAGACTCTCCTTCCAAACAATAACATTTCCTTCTCCTCACTTCTCAGCACTATCCTAGTAGGCACTCGACTCTTTTCAGCAAAGTAAGGTGAGGTTAAATTTGCATTTATTTCATCTAATTCTTTTGTACAGTGGAATCTCAAATTTCGAATGTATCACTTATCAAACTCTTCGAAAATAGAATAATTTTTTTCGAACCAACTTTGTCCCTATTATCGAACTCGCCCCTATTTTTGAATCGCCGGGTACCAGACCTGTCTGGCAGCTCTGTCTGCTTCCCCACGCTGTCTAGTTTTGTTGATGCTTGAGTGAACACTAACCTGCACTCTCATTCAAACATTTTACGATTATTTCATTGTGTTTAGTGCTGTGGGACTGTGAAATAAGCTACAATGAGCCCAAAGAAACTTGCTAGTGGTACCCCTGTGGTAAAGAAAGTGAGAAACACCATAGATGTGAAGAAGGAAATAATATAGAAGTGGAATGATCTCCAAATGTTTGTGGAGAAGTACCACCCTGAGCAAGCTGAAACAAGCCATCTTTACAACAAGTTCAGTGATAGAACCATGTCCCATTTTAGGGAAATCTTAAAGAGGCACCAGAAACAGAAGTAGAAAACTTTCGCAACTCATCAAATGTATATCTTAAGTTGTCACCACCGTATTCATGCGTCTTTCTCACCTTCCTCTACACACGCTACTCTAATAGTTGTATAAGTGGGGCCCTACTGTACTTTATTTCGTAATGTGGACAGTTATTTTTGTGAGACAGGGTCCAGTGACTCTCAAGCTGGTCCTAGTAGCATTAAAAGACAGAGAAGGGAAGTAACCCCAGAGAGGGCTTTGATTCCTGAAGTCTTCATGGAGGGGGATTCTCCTTCCAAACACTAACCCCAACTCCCTCTCTCCTCCTCCCTATCTTCCAGATACCATCACCAATCTTCAATAGGGGTAAGTAAAATGTTATTTTATATGTTTATTTAAATTTATTAATACATAATTGAATACTATTTGTTGTGTGTATGTAAAACTATAATTAATCTCTATAAAATGTATTTTTTGTGAATATTTTTGGGTTTCTGGAACGGATTTATATGTATTTCCATTATTTCTTATGGGAAATATTGCTTCACTTTTTAGACTTTTCGAATTTAGAACTAACTCCTGGAACGGATTAAGTTCGATATGTATTTTAGTATTAAGCAGTGTATAAATGACATATTTTAGTATTAAGCAATGTTTAAATTATTTTATACAACCCCATCAATGTATAATATGCCAATAACAATAGGATTTTTTCATGGGAACGGATTAATCGTTTTCCCTATATTTCTTATGGGAAAATTTGTTTGGGATACGTCCTGTTTGGTATAAGTCCAAGGTCCTAGAACAGATTAAGGATGTATACTGGGGTACCAGTATGTATGTTGATATAACCCTTGTTTTTGTACAGGCATTGAAGAACTCATATCTTATTTATTTGTCAGTATGTATATCTTTGGCTCATTATTATTATTTAACAGTTACCCTTAAAGGGAGGTGCCTTTTTTGGTGTGGAGCTTTTGATCCAAAGGGAAACTGGATTTAGCCTCCCTTTTTTGGATTGAATCAAAATGTTCTCAGATGATATGACCCCTATTGGTTCAGCACTTCCTATGTTTCAATTGAAATACTGTTTTTAACAGCTACAGTCTGACAATTATTTTTCCTCAGAACTCATTTTTAATGTTGACATATTTTATAATTCTGTATTTGTTGGACAGTTGTACAGTGTACAATCATGTGTTTTATGCTACATGCTTTGATACTCAAAAAAAGTTGTCTTTAAAATCAAACAATGTATTGCATTTAAAAATTTTTAAACTACCTAGAAGAAGATAAAATTTCATTAAGAAAAACTGTGATGATGTACGTATTTAGAACTTCAAAAGTTTTTGTTTTCATCCCTTTTTTTGTGGGACTGTTCCACATACAGTATTTATGTATTGTAAGAAAAAACTGAACACTGCCTTATTGATACATAAATGTTCCTGCATTGTGAAGCAGGTACAGAACTTTGAATGTATTACATAAAATTTTTTAATGTACCATAATTAATAATGTTTAAGGGGCTAAAAGTAACTTACTTATGGTCATATTGTGATACTGTAAAAGCACTTTTGTAGAGAAATGAGTCTATATGCTGTATAAATATTTTGAAAAAGACGTGCATTTATACATTATATTGTGCAGTAGAACTCCAAATATTTGAATTTAAAATTTCAAAAACACAAGCAGTGACAGTTCCAACATTTCCTAATTTGGATAAATTCAAATAACCAATATTCTAAACGTTTGCAGAGAATTCCAAAAAAATCCTTCCAACTCCTGACAGACATCGTCCACGGCACGTATTGCTGTTTTTTTTTTATTCTGCCGTGTTAGAGTTGCTAGTGCTGAATGTGCATTATTAGCCTTAAGGACATAATTGTGACTTGTTTGCCTCTAATTTTTAACATCTGGCCTCAGAATAGTTGGAGGTTGGAGTAGCTGGCACTTAGATGCAGGCCAGAACTCAGTTAATGGAGGTATCCACTACATCTAAGTGTCAGTTACTCTTCCTTGTCAGTTAGAACATATCTTGCCAGTTCCAGGAAATAAGTTGTTATTAACATTAAGCAAAAAAATAGGTACTGTATAATAATGCCTGTCAGAGAAATAAGAATCATATTATGATAAACTGTGCTTGATATAGTCACCTAGAAAAATAGTCTAAGTTCTATTCATACACTTATCAAAAGAATGATGTAGGTCACTTATTCACAACCTTTTCAGTTACTAAATTAGCAAGTGAAAAATAAGCTATTCAGTGTATAGTTTATAAAGCTGAATAAAGTCACTGGACATTAATACATTGCCAATAAGGAAGTTGGTAGTTTAATTTTTTACAATTACATTGTAATGGGGGCCACATCTTTGCCACTGTACAGTTGTATGATAGGTCAGACTTAAGAGGTGGTTTTAGAGAGAGAGGAGAAGTATTAGTAGTGGTTGTGATAAAAGAGAGAAAAGCAAGTATTTCCATGCTGAAAGCCGTGTTTTCAAGTGATAAAATATGACAAAAGCAAGTTTTTTATCCATTAAAATGGCACTGAAGAACATGTTACCTTTTTAAATAATGGATGTTTGTATCAATTTAAGCTTAGGCATAGACTCAGAGAAATTGCAATTTGAGTTCAGATGTGTAATAAATAGTACCAAAATATTTTTGGTGATTCAGTAACACAAGTCTACAACTTTCAGAACATGTAAGAAAAGAACTATGACTTCAGCAAGTACAGTAATCCTTTCATAATGCTCGGAATATGTTCTTAAAAATTAGCGCCTCTAGGAAATGAGCAGTATAGGAAGTGAAGAACATACAAGAAAAATAATGTGATATTTAAAATTTGCAAAACTTTGTTTTTAATCTACTAGGCACAAATTACCGTGTTTAAACTTTCCATCCTAGAAGTTTATTGTTTGTTGACACTGAAGTGTGTGGAGATGGGTTGATATGGCTATACTGAGCTGAGGTGGATGGCTGTGGTTGTTGCATTGATGTGGATGACTGTGCTTCTCGTGTTGATGTGGATAGCTGTGGTTCTTGTGTTAGTGTAAGTGACTGTGGTTGTTGTGCTATGGATGAAAGTGGTCTTGTGTTTATGCAGATGTCTCTGGATCTTTGTTGATGTTGACGACTGTGGTTTTTTTTGTGTTGATGTGAAAGATTTGGATCTTGTGTTTGGATAGGCTGTGGTTCTTGGTTAATGTGGATTGGCTGTGGTCTTGTATTAATGTGGGAGCTGTGGTTCTTGTGTGTTGATGCAGAACATGGTTGTCAATAAGTGGAAGGTTGTACTATGGTGCACCGGTATACGTACTACAACACTGGTCGTATTAACCTTGCAGTATTTTCTATATGTGATGATAAAGCATCAGTAATTGCTCCTGTATTCTGCATCATAGCAGGTGTGTGTTGTCTTCAGTGGAAAAAATCTGAAAAGCGCTACCTCATCCTCTTCTTTTACCTGCTAGTTTCTTTTTTGCAGGTGCTTCTTTGTTATCATTTTCTAACAGTTCATTTAATTTTTTCATGCATTTCTTGAATGCTCTCACATGTCATAATTCTTGTCAAAGTCATAGTTACCTTGACCTGACTCCTTACCAAGAAAAAAACAGAGAAATTATTCACAACAAAAGGCCTGCATTATTATAATAAAAAAGAAGTGCTAAACCACAAGGACTGTACGGTGCTGCAGGACAGGGAAGGAAGCGAGGATATCGGGTGGCAAAAGGGAGAGGGATGATAAGTAGGGTATGGAGAAGAGCGGGGCAGTGGATATTGTGGGGGTAAGAAGGTAGCAAAAGATTGAGGTAGAACGGGCTTAGGGAGTTCTAAAGGTATCGATCATCCAGAGTTTGAGGATTACATAAGTTGTTGTCAAAAAGTCAGCGAAAGAGTCCAGATTAACCCTTTGACTGTCGAAGGGCCCAATCCTGAAGTGTCTCCTGGTGTCGCAAAATATTCGAAAAAAAAAAAATTATTTTTTCTTATGAAAATGATAAGATTATTTTTTCTGATTGTTTTAAGTCCCAAAAAAACATTTTTCCCATCAGAACTTACCGAGATATAGAGGCATGAAGTTTCAGAAAATGACCGCGTATGGCAACAGCGCGACTGCCGCTCACACCCGGAATAACTTTAGAATACTTGTATTGGAAGGTTTGTTGATTTTTTCACATTTTATTTTTTTCACAAAAACTTAATTTGGCCGTGAACCAAAGTAAGGGCAATGTACATATATACACTCCAGTGTATACAACACAAAAGCACACAAACAAAATTATCAATATATTGTTTACAAAACTTGTTTACAACAACACACAATACAAAAAATTGTTAATTACTATAGCTCTATAATATATATACCAAATAAAACAGTCAACTGAACATATTCCTAGAAGTTCTGCAGCTTTTGGAACTCTGTGAAACATGTAGTCATACACATGTGTATTTACAACTCTTACACATAAAACATGGTGTCATACACAGTGGTGTTGTACACACTTACACATAAAAACATGGTGTCATACACATTGGTGTTTTACACACTCACACATAACACATGTGTTCCATACAACTGTGGTGTTTTAACACTCTCACACATAAAACATGGTGTCATACACAAGGTTTTTTACAAATCTCCTCACACATAAAACAAGGTGTCATACACAGATGTGTTTAACACTCTTACACATAAAACATTGTGTCATAACACAGTGGTGTTTTACACTCTTACACATAAAACAAAGGTGTCATACACAGAAGGTGTTTTCCACTCTCCCACCACAAAAGCATGGTGTCATACACTGTGGTGTTTTACACTCTCGCCTCCTAAAACATGGTGGTCATACACCGTGGTGTTTTAACACTCCACACATAAAACATTGTGTCATACAGAGGGGGGGGGGGGGGGGGGGGGGGGGGGGGGGGCAATGGTGTTTTACACTCACAACACATAAAACCAGTGTGTGTGCATTTTTGTTGAATTAGTTTTTTTTTAATGTGCAAAGACAAAACACCTCTTCAGAGCAGTTTATTTCATCACAGTCTTAGCAGCAGTTGTGTTATGAGTTATCCTAGGTAAATGGTCCGTGAGTCATCATTCCTTCCTACTTTCCTTCATTCTTTCCTACAAGGAGGCTACTTGAGGGCATTCCACCCTCACTTCCTACAATCCTTCATCTGTCCTTCATTGACTTTTTTCCTTCCATTCATCTAGTCCTTCCTTCAATCCTGCCTTCCCTCTTGCATCTGGTTTCTATAATATATAAACACAACTTAGTCACAGATACTTTCATAAAACTTCCTCTATCACCCTTCAGCAACTTTGTCTTGTGTGCGAGTGTGTGGCTTATAATTGATTTGATCAGGAGTCGCAGCTGTCAAAATGACATATTGTCACATTATTCACTCCCCATACCAACCGCCTGTCAAAACAATGGGGTCGGATGCTGCCTTCCCCTCCATTCTATCTAATTATCTTTCTCCCTCATTCTATCTCTTTCAATCTTTCTCTCTTTCTCTCTCTCAGTCTATCTCTGTCTCACAGGTACACAAAAATACAACTAGTACAGTGTAAATTAACTCTAGGATAACCCAAAAAAATCCAGACAAAGTGTATACTCTCTTGAAGAAGTGAGTAAACGTGAGATGCACAGGACTGTGGCACTCTCAGAGACAAGAGCTAGACTGATAGACAGGGAGTATGGCAGACAGTCACATAGACAAACAACAACTGTTATGATCAACGTCGTCCATCTCCTCCTTCCTTCACCTTCTCCACTCCTTCTCCTTTCTCCTTCTCCTTCTCCTTCTCCTTTCTCCTTCTCCTCCTCCTTCTCCTCCTCCTTTCTCCTTCTCCTTCTTCCTTCCCATTCTCCATCTCCTTCTCCTCCTCCTTCTCCTCCTCCTTCTCCTCCGCCTTCTCCTACACCCCTCCTCCTCCTCCTCCTCCTCCCCTCCTCCTCCTCTCCTCCTCCTCCTCCTCCTCCTCCTCCTCCTCCTCCACCTCTCCTCCTCCTCCTCCTCCTCCTCCTCCTCCTCCTCCACCTCCTCACTCCTCCCACCTCCTCCTCCTCCTCCTCCTCCTCCTCCCACCTCCTCCTCCTCCTCCTC
The DNA here is from genome assembly GCF_026875155.1 of Cherax quadricarinatus. Lineage (NCBI taxonomy): Eukaryota > Metazoa > Arthropoda > Malacostraca > Decapoda > Parastacidae > Cherax > Cherax quadricarinatus. The sequence goes on along the minus strand of NW_026506883.1, from coordinate 6,433 downwards.
CTCCTCATTCCTCCTCCTCCTCCTCTCACCTCCTGCCTCCTCCTCCTCCTCCTCCTCCTCCTCCTCCTCCTCCTCCTCCTCCCTCCTCCTCCTCCTCCTCCTCCTCCCCTCCCTCCTCCCTCCTTCCTCCTCCTCCTCCTCCTTCTCCTCCACCTCCTCCTCCTCCTCCTCTTCCTCCTCCTCCTCCTGCCTCCTCTCTCCTCCTCCCGCCTCCTCCTCCACCTCCTCCTCCTCCTCCTCCGCCTCCTCCTCCTCCTCCTCCTCCCTCCTCCTCCTCCTCCACCTCCTCCTCCTCCCCTCCTCCTCCTCCTCCTCCACCTCCACCTCCACCTCCTCCTCCTCCTCCTCCTCCTCCTCCTCCTCCTCCTCCTCCTCCTCCTCCTCCTGCTCTTGACAGATGGACATCTGCCCCCTCCCTCCACCCACGTATTACGCTCATCAAAGTTCAATGTTATACTCCCTTATCTTGTCACTGTCATGGGCGAACGTTTTCAATGCCTCAAGGGGACATATTATTACAAATTATTATTATTAGTTATTAGTATTTGGTATTATTCTTATTCTTATTCTTATTCTTATTCTTATTCTTATCTATAGACTTATTCTCTTCTTCTTCTCTTCTCTTCTTCTTCTTCTTCTTCCTCCTCCTTCCAACATCCCACCTTCCTCCACTTCCTCCTCCTCCCTCCACCTCCCTCCCTCCTCCTCCACTCCTCCCCTCCTTCTTTCTTCCTTTCCTCCCTCCCTCCTTCCTCCTCCCTCTCCTCCCCCCACCCTCCTCCCTTCCTTCTCCTCTATCACCTCCCTCCTTCTTCCTCCTCCCTCCTTCCTCCTCCTCCTCCTCCTTCCTTCCTCCTCCCTCCTCCTCCCTCCTTACCTCCTCCTCCCCCTTCTTCCTCTTCCTCCTTCCTTCCTCCTCGCATCTTCTTCCTCCTCTCTCATCATCCTCCTCCTCTTCTTCCTCCTCTTCTTCCTCCTCCTCTTCCTCCTCTTCCTTCCTCCTCCTCCCTCCAACTCCTCCATTGCTTTTGGTCTCAACTCCTCGAAATCATGAATTTGCTCTTCATTGAACACACCATCTGTTAGAGCATCACTTGGAAGAGAAGAGTCCCCAATTATGCAGGGAAGACCACATATTTCTTACCGCTATACATGCTGAAAAAGGACGACTGAAATGGAATTCCCCACAATGCACCAATGGCTCCCTGATTTTTTTTATATGGTGCACGACTGACCATGAGACCCATCCCTCACATGATGGGCGCTACCAGCTTTCTCCTGCTTGATTTGAAGCCGCAAGAATTTATGCGAAAAGATACGTCAAACACGGTATCTCCTAAGACTGTACATATACGACTCGCGACAGTCAAAGGTATAGGAAGTCCCATCAGCAAGAAGTGAAGGAAAAGAGAGAGCAGCAGAGCTGAGACGACGTTGGGAGTAAATTCTGCGGCTCGATGATAGATGGGTCATCTAAACCGAATTGGCTAAAACCGATACTGGAACCGGACAATTCTCACAGAGAGGAACAGGAAGCCTCTCATGAGATACCCATGAGTAAGACGAGTGTGTGCCAATGCGAAGATGGGAGAAGAGTAGTCTCCCACCTCAACACTGATACAAAAGACCGGCTAGTAACCTAAACTTTCCTCGGTTTAAATAGAATGAAAATTGTTATTGAGGGCAATCAGAACCAACTTGATGCGAAATGGCCATGAAGGTGGTAGCTATTACCCACAATAGGCCGAGAATGGAATACCACTATATAAAACTGGAAGGTCAAGTACTGCTGTACTTGTGCGCAGTAGTGTCTGCCTGTTCATTGCCCATACTTCAAACATGACCATGGACCAACAAAAAAACAAATATCTTAATGCTTGGTAAAGATACGGGCCGGTAACCAAAGTTGGATATGAGAACTAGGGGGTGAGGTGTATCAAATTTTCGATAGCCTGTAAGTCAATAAGGGAGTCTGAAACAATCCCCAAATGATGGACACAGGCAAAGATGCAAACGGATAATCTGCCAGAAAGGCATACAAATTAGCAGTAAAAATGCAAGTCGAGGATAGTAAAAGCCCTGCACGACACTGACCCGGAAACCACTGCTGCGAATCCGATGCCGCTAAAAGACTAAGAGCCATTTGAGAACACGTGAAGGCATGAGAATGAGAGTGAATGGGTTCCAAGAAAAAGAGAGCAGGTGAATGCTACGCGTAGCATTTGGGCATTCACTCCAAGGGAGTGAGAAAGAAAAGATTCGAACAGCTATAGCTTCCCAGGGGGGCAGGGAAAAGTTAGATGCTACATTACCCATAGAAAGGTGGTACTGAAGGGAAGACAAGACGAATATAGGTGAATGGAAAAGAAGGAGTAAATATGGCGATGAACAACAAAAGAATGTCTACTAAATTGTGACTAATCTATATATGGAAGGATTGCGGAGATTCACTGAAACAAAACAATAGCGAAGGTAATGGGCATCACGGCAATTGGACAAGGATGGGAATATTAGCTTCTGCATAGGCTCACAACGGGAATAGTGAAAGCAACCAAGACATAAATGTAATCCCCCTGAGGTTGGAAGGTATTAATGCTAGAGTGAGTAGCAGGAGAGGCTGCTTGAATAGACCTGGTCACCATCATCGAGTGTTGATAAATTAGTGCTGAATGAAGGTGGAAGGAGAGTTCGACGATCAGCCTCCCCATGAAAGATGACAAGGGTTTTAAGAAGGTTCAGCCGGCTGTGACAAGTTCCTCATAGAGGTAATGTGAGGTTTTCCAGGATAACCTACGGTCAAAGAGAAAGCCTAGAAACCTGACCGCAACACGTTCAGGATACGTGGCCATAGAGAAACAAAGGATGAATCAGAGATGACAGAACATCTTGTGGAAGTAATTGGTGAGCTTCAGTACTGGAAAATTTAACAAAGGTTTGACGCATGCTGGAGAGAAAACAGTAATGAGGTGACAGTCACGCATTCACCAAGACAATAGCGACGTAATCAACATAGAGAGATGACCAAATAATTGGAAGGAAGAATAAAGGCCAATCATTTATAGCCAAGAGAAAAAGTTTGTGCTCCGAACACATCCCAGGGGAACACCTTCAGTTGGACAAAGTCCTTGGAGAGCAATATTATTAACCTGAACCCTGAAATGTCGTCAGTTAAGAAGATCATAAGGAAGGAAGGAGATTGCTTGGAGGCCTAAGGTATAAAAGGCCTTCATTTATGATTAAATTGTCACTTCATTCATGGCAACTTTACATGTAAAAGTGCATCTGCAGTGTTAAATTTTAGCCAAAACAGGCATGCCAGTCTCAAAGTTGTTATTCACTGCTGCAATGAGTTTTCCATTGCCTTGTGTGTGTATGTGGTACCACTTAAATGTTTCAACAACTCCTTGATCCAGTAGCTGTATCAAAAATGGTGTACTGGTAGCAAAAAAAACTACTTTAACATTTGGGTCCACAGACAGCAAGATTTGAGGATGAATACAGGAATTATCAAGAGTGAAGAGAACCCTGAATACAAGACTCTTTCTGGCCAGCTACTTCTTAATGCAGGAATAAGAAATTCACTTGTACCAGCCAAGAAACAGGGCCTCAGTCATCCATGCTTCCTTGTTAGATCACCAAATAACAGGCAAACATGTCATGTGGGTTTTCGATACGTGGATAGGGTAAGAATACTCACGTAGGCTGGTAGTGTCGAAAAATATATAACAGGAAGTATGGGAAACGCGCAACATCCGACCTGCCTCTCTCTGCTCTCAACCTTGACTGACCCAGACTGCCTCTACGGGTGAGGGAGGTTGAAATCCTGCTATGGTCAGAGCATCAATATATAAGTCCAATGAATTCACACAGACAGTTGGTAGTGAGTCTTCTACTGGTACACGACTGGTTTTACTGGTAACTGTACTACTACAGATAGCTCGTCGACTCTAACGTATGTCCGTCCCTCACATACAACAAAGACAAACTAGAGATGGCATGTGTACTGCTAGGGCAGATTCTAGACAATTCAAAGTACACAACAATTGAACTTATAACATACAACGTATAATATTGTAATGAAAGCTTACAAAACAGAAAACTGTAAATGAAATACAAGGTATAATATAGCAACAATTCATCAAATGAAACTCAACATGAGATTTACACAATAAAGTGATAAAAACATAAAAAAAAATTTGATCGATCGAGTCTGTATTCATGTGATCTACATTCAGAGGAAGGAATATATACAAAGAAAAGAGTGTTTAACAGAAAGGCAGATATCGGTGCAAACACAAATCTAGACTGTTTAAACTCTCGAATTCGAGAGAACTTGAACACAAAAAAAAAAATTCTTGAATACTGATAAGTTGATACTGAATTATTCATTGATACAGGTTTTTTACATTTAACCCCCAACTCTGCTAGGGTGAGATTGATTATATGCAGAATGGTTTTCATCTCAGGGAGGATCACACTCTGTTTGCACTGTCTAACTCATTCTGTATTTGAGGCAAAATCTTAATTGGACGTAACAATGATACTGAGATTTCACAATACTTGTCGCGTACGTAGGAATACGACATTCAGGTTGAATCGTTCTGACAGAGTAATATCAAGGAAAGAGTACAGGATCAGTAGAATTATGTCAGAGTCTGCACACATTAGTCTGGTTGGAACTTCATTATCAAACACATACTAACTTCATAGAACAAAAAGCTATTCATTATACTGACGCAGTACTCTACTTTCTCTAAACCTTATACTTATTACCCAGTGATATTATTCAACAACACGTAGGACCAACACACTTTTGATCAAGCTTAGGCATAGTAGACGTTTTGTTATAGTTAGTCAGCATAACCTCGAACCATCGTTGATTTTGGATGCTTTTGCTCGATGTTTGCGCCTCTTTTAAAAACAGCCTGTTGATTTAAGATTGTGTTTCACGGATTCTTTCTAAAAACACTTAGAGAATCTAAGCTGGTACGAGTTGCTATGAAATCATCAGGGTTGTAATTTGTTCGGATTAGAATATAGCAACTCATAAGGCAAAAGTTTATCATACACCTTAAATGCATAATGTGATGCACCTATAGAAAACAATGTAAGCAGAATTTATAGCACACTGCACGTCAGGTATAACTTCCACCCAAATTTCACTGTTGGGATTGATAGTGGCTCTCAATAACATCCCAAGTACTTTTCTTATTGGTAACGTTCCGCTAACACCCTGTGCTTGTCAAGGATGTATGAGGAACTATGGGTGGGATTTTAGAGATCCTTGATACAAGGTACACTACAAATTTTCAAGAAACTCATTACAGAAATTCACTACCTCCATTATCTGTTACAGGGACTTAGGGGTGGTATGCCCTGCAGATAATGCATTCTTTAAACATCCTTTTAGCTACTGTCTCTCAGTCATATTCTGCAATATGCACTAACTCCACAATATCTGTGAAATGTCACCATAACACAAGATGTATGTTGCCCTGGAGGGAACATTGGAAATTAGTTACCAATACAACGGCAACTTATTCTTTTCCCGATGGTTCCTAGTGGATGGAAACACTTGGATGGAATTAGACCATTAGCATTACCTTTATGTCATTCAGACACTACATTTCTTAACAAAACTCAGAAATATCAGTTCCCAAAACATACGAGGCCAAAAGGTAATTCCAATCTGGCTTGTTTTACCTGAACGAATCCATACCAGGTTGCACAACACCTGGTACATCGTGAACTAGCTGAAGGCCTACATTCACTAGTGACTGATGACATTGACTACGGTAAACTCTTTCGGCTAGAGTACCCAACTCGGCAGTTTCGATACAGTAATATCCCTAGGTTCATGACAAAGTCACTGATGGGTGCTGGTGGCTTCACAGTCGAATAAAGATCTCCTGGAGCAGAAATCGTATCACTAACCAGACCACATGGGATCTGTTCTTGAGGCATTCTTTACATCTTCAGCACAATTGAGTTCCTGCAGTTACTATACTAACATGTCCGCGATAGCGAGGCATCTGCGACTACATTTTACTTCCCCGGTAAATGTTCAAAAGGGGGGATTGAACTCTTGGAAGTCAAGGTCCATCGGCTAACCTTCCCGTAGGTTGTTTGTTCTGGAAAAAAGGTACAGTGGAGAGTGGTCTGTCAAGACATGAAAAAGGTACTGTAAAAAATGTCTGGAAGTGCTTTTTTAAAAACCCCTTTCTTTGCTAAAGCTTCTTGTCAGTTACTGTATAATTACGTTCAAACCTTTGAAAGGCCGGTAGCAAATGCAAAATGCGTTGTACTTTCCATCAGTCTTCTGAGCTAGTACAGCACCTATGCCCAAAAGAAATAGCATCAGTTGCGTAGAAGGGCTTAGAAAAAATTCTGGAAATTTAAAAAAAGGAGCAGTGTTAGCTTTTCTTTTTGAGTT
>NW_026506882.1:0-20052 GCF_026875155.1 Cherax quadricarinatus | reverse complement strand
GGGGGTTTGAGCTAGATCCTAAAGGGGAAGGGCCAGAAAATTTCCAGGGGTTTTTTTAGAAGGGAGCAGAGGCACTATGTGTACACCTAACAACAATATTCAATACATCTATCGAAACAGGGAGATTGCCTGAGACATGGAAGACAGCAAATGTAGTCCCAATCTTTAAAAAAGGAGACAGACATGAAGCACTAAACTAAAGACCAGTGCCACTGACATGTATAGTATGCAAAATCATGGAGAAGATTATCAGGAGAAGAGTGGTGGAACACCTAGAAAAGAATGATCTCATCAACAGCAGCCAATATGGTTTCAGGGACAGGAAATCCTGTGTCACAAACCTACTGGAGTTCTATGACATGGTAACAGCAGTAAGACAAGAGAGAGAGAGGGGTGGGTGGATTGCATATTCTTGGACTGCAAGAAGGCGTTTGACACAGTTCCACACAAGAGATTGGTGCAAAAACTGGAGGACCAAGCAGGGATAACAGGGAAGGCACTACAATGGATCAGGGAATACTTGTCAGGAAGACAGCAACGAGTCATGGTACGTGGCGAGGTGTCAGAGTGGGCACCTGTGACCAGCGGGGTCCCACAGGGGTCAGTCCTAGGACCAGTGCTGTTTCTGGTATTTGTGAACGACATGACGGAAGGAATAGACTCTGAGGTGTCCCTGTTTGCAGATAACGTGAAGTTGATGAGAATAATTCACTCGATCGAAGACCAGGCAGAACTACAAAGGGATCTGGACAGGGTGCAGACCTGGTCCAGCAATTGGCTCAATCCCACCAAGTGCAAAGTCATGAAGATTGGGGAAGGCCAAAGAAGACCGTAGACGGAGTACAGTCTAGGGGGCCAGAGACTACAAACCTCACTCAAGGAAAAAGATGTTGGGGTGAGTATAACACCAGGCACATCTCCTGAAGCGCACATCAACCAAATAACTGCTGCAGCATATGGGCATTCCGACATCTTAATAAGGAATCGTTCAGGACCCTGTACACCGTGTACGTTAGGCCCATATTGGAGTATGCGGCACCAGTTTGGAACCCACACCTAGCCAAACACGTAAAGAAACTAGAGAAAGTGCAAAGGTTTGCAACAAGACTAGTCCCAGAGCTAAGAGGTATGTCCTACGAGGAGAGGTTAAGGGAAATCAACCTGACGACACTGGAGGACAGGAGAGATAGGGGGGACATGATAACGACATACAAAATACTGAGAGGAATTGACAAGGTGGACAAAGACAGGATGTTCCAGAGATTGAACACAGTAACAAGGGGACACAGTTGGAAGTTGAAGACACAGATGAATCACAGGGATGTTAGGAAGTATTTCTTCAGCCACATAGTAGTCAGTAAGTGGAACAGTTTGGGAAGCGATGTAGTGGAGGCAGGATCCATACATAGCTTTAAGCAGAGGAAAGATAAAGCTCACGGTTCGGGGAGTGCGACTGTACGATCATAAAAGGGGCGGGGCCAGGAGCTGGGACTGCCCCCGCAACCTAACTGGGAGAAACACACAAAACACCACAGCAACACACACACCACACCACCCCACGCACAACCACGCACACACAACATACGACACACGACACACACCCCGCCAGCACACGCACACACAACACACCACACACACCACGCCCCAACCAACAACAGCCACACACACACCACACACACAAACCCCACACAGCACACGCACACGCACCACACCTCACACACACCACCACACACACACAAACACACACCACCACACGCACATGCACACGCACCACACACACCACACACACACACCACACAACAACACACACTACACACAACACACACACAACCACCACACAGTCAGCATAGTTGCTGTTTCCCTGTATTCCCTGTATTAATGATAGCAAGTATATCACCATGTGCTTTAGTACGAGATCCCTTGTAGATCTCTTATTTGTGTCCCCAGGATCACAGGGCAGGTCTCCCTTCCCCCGGCCTCACTGGCGGCAGATCATTCAGCAGACGGCAAGGCAGCTGGGCTCCCCCCTCCCCATTCATTGACAATAATATTACCCCCCCCAACAAGTTGTTACTTAAACCTACTATTTTCCATTTAAAACCCCTTCGTAAATGGGGCCCGGGAGGGCCTGTAATTCTGACGATTACAGCGATTTTGGAGAAAAATTTTCGCCCGCAAGACGGCATTCGGGGCACCAGTAGGCCATCGTGGTAACGCCAGCCCCTACCTCAAGTCAGCTACCCCCAAGCTCCTACCCGCTTCTACTTATTCAGGTCAGTCTTTTTATTAGTGTTTACCTGGGTTTTTTGCATCACTCCCGAGGGGTTACCCCAGTTTGCAAAATTTAACCGTTCCATCTGTGGGGAGGATCAGAACAAAACCCGGCCCAGTCGAGGGGTAGTCACTCCACCCAAATTTCCCTTTGCCCCGCCAAGCCCCCTTCCCCCCCGCTGGCTCTCGTGTGAAGTTACAAGCCCTTTTTGTGTGAGGGTATGATAAGCCGCTGTAACTAACCCAGGTTTTACCCCATAATCAAGCAAGCCCGTGAGTAGTCTTCACGTTGTGATTCAAGCTCCCAAACATTCTGAGTGCTCTTTTTTATCCTTGGGTGTTGTTATTTCGTGGGGTTTTTTTAAGCCACCGCTTAGAATTATCTCGCGGCAGTGTGGGGTGTTTCATGAGGCTTACGACGTTCAACCCATAAGCCCCGCCCCCCACGATCACGGTGTCGCACCATTTCCGGTCTCAGACGCCCCCCTCAGCATTACCATCACCTAACTTCTTCGTGTTTTTGGGGCACTGGGTAAGGTTGTAGACCCTATTTTAAGGGCCACATAGGGGGTCAAAAAGGGGAGGTGTTCGGGCCATCTTTAAAAGCCCCTGTGGTGTTTGTCTTCGCGATGAAGGCAAAATTTTACGATATTGGCGAGGCGGCAAGACGATATAAACAATCAATCAATTCATTCTTCAAGTGTTCAGCGAAAATATTTTTTTTGAGAATTTGCGAGTGTTGAGACATTTTTTTTCTAGGTTCCCAGTGATTTTTTCTTAGTGACATTCAGTGACTCTTGATCAGACTCAGTGTTTATCATGTACTGATTGCAATTATTTCTTTTAATCTCCTTAATTCATGATAATTTTTGTGCTATTATTTTCTGTCTGTCTGTGTTGTGTATCTTTTTATACACTTGAAGTAAGTACTTTGTGTTTTTCCTTGTTGTGTGTGCAATACATATGAGCAGTATAGACTTGTGTTTACACTTCTGAATCACTAGTGTTCTCAGTATTCCAGTGAAGTATTTCAGTAAATTTTTCACCTCTATATTCTGCAGCACAATCAGTTGTTGTATGTTATTTTTTTTTTAGTCCCAGATTTGTTGTATTTTATTTATTTGTTCCCTGGTGTTGAACATTCTTGTGTCATATTTTTCATTTAGCCTTGTCTAATTTGTCTTTTTTCCACAGGACAATAGTTGCCATTTTTTTGTGTAATCAAGAAAATAATTTTTTACAAAAATTTTTGCAACATCAACGTTTTATGCTAAGAAATCCCAGTATTGTGTTTATTGATGTGTTGTGTTTTGCATCACTGGATGTGTTAATAACGTTGTTTTGTTATGTGTTTTTTGCACTATTTTTTTTCATGTTTTAATGGAACCAAATTCATCTTAGTGCAATTTTTAAGTTCTCCTTTTAAAGTTAAATTGTTCTTTTGCTGTTAAGTGTTTGTTTAGTGCATTAGAGTTATGTGTTCATTCCTTGATATATTTCTTTCCTTGAGGTGTAATTAATTTTTTTATTATTGCTCATTGAATCTATTTTGCAATAATTCGTGTGCAAATAATTGTGTTGCTATTAAAGTTTCCTTGCAGAAAATGTTATGAAGTACTTGTTGGATTAGCATTGTTAATTTGATTATTGCTACAGTTTATTACAGTGCAGTTTCTATGCTTGTTCTGTTGCCATAGTAATATTTTATTTGCTCTGTTATTTTATCTTTATTTCAGTGATTTGCGCCTCTGTTTTATTTTTTTGCACAAGTTTATTGAGGTCCATTTTATCATTTTGTTGGTAATTCCCTGTTGTATTGAAAGTAAAGACAACTCATCTTTCCCTTATGCCATTCATTTCAATTTAAAGTAATAGTTGAGCAATCAGATTTGAGTAAGTATAAGTTCTCTTGATTTTCAAGTGTTGTTCATTCTGTTGCATATTTTTTCTTGTGTGAATTCTTTGCTTACTGTGTGTGACCTGTCAATTTTTACTTCTTATGCAGAATTGTTAAGCATTTTCTTCCCGTTTAAGCTTATTGTGTTATTCTCTTCATTTTTTTGCCTTATGCACTTCGGTATTTCATGAGAAAACATGTCCCAGTCACTTTTGATATTCACTTGGTATCAAGCAAGTCAAAGTCAATTAATGAATCAGTCACAGTACCTTATTCCCTTACTGACTGAAAGACAATTACTTAGCCCTTGTGCAATGTGTTTTGTTATCACAGCTTGTATCTGAGATTTGTTAAAAGTGCTGCGAAATGTGAAGTTCAGATTAAGTTCCTAAGATCCGTGAATTACTTATTAGTAGCCGAGCGGTTCAGGCACTAGTAACTCTTTCACTCCTATCTGGGTTTCCACTTACACTTTCAGATTGCTAGGATAGTGTTACGTTGCCTCTAGTGTCCGGGGCATCAGATGCCTTGAGTGCACAGCCTATCCTGCAATGACTGCTAGTTCGAGTAGTAGTTTCTCCACAGGGGATGCCTTGGTCAGAAAATCGAGTACTTGAAACTAGTAATCCATCTCTTGTTGATGTTGACCAATGCTGTCTGCAGAAGCGTCTCTGTTACAGCTAGTGTTCTCATAGAGTGCCTGTTGTTGTTCATTGTGTTTTCAGTGTGATCCCATCCTAGTTGACAGTTAATCAGTGATTGTAAGAAGTTATTTCTCGATAACTTTCACATGTTAACGTTTGTTAAAGTGTAGTTCTTTATAGCTGTTACCTCGTGTCACTGTGTGCGACTCAGATTGAATATTCAGCATTGTTGCCCGTACTTTTTCCCCATTTCCTTTCCCTTTGCTTGCTGTTTGAGATAGTTTGATTCGTTTCTCCTTGTCATATTGCGTGTTATTGCGTTTATTTTTTTCAACCGGGGGGGAGTCATCCACTCCACTGAGTTTGTTCTTTCTCCAGTAAGAAAGAACTGTACCCTATATCAGAACAAACAGCCTACTGGAAAAGGTTAGCCAGATGGACCTTGATATCCAGAGTCAGTCCACTTTTGAAAATTTACCTGGCCAAGTCGAATGTAAGTCGCAGATGCTTTTTGCGAAACGTTAGTGTAGTTCTGCAGATTCTCCATTTACTGTTGTGGATGTTCAAAAATACCAAAGAACCGATCCATTGTGTTCTGGTTGTGATTCGGATTCTGCTCCGGTCGATCTTATCTTCCTGATTGAACCACCTGCACCCATTAGTGACTTGTAATGAGCCACGATTTACTGTATCGAATAGTCGAGTTGAGTGCTCCCTAGCAAGACGAGTAGTAAATCCACAGTCACTAGTGATTGTAGCTGTATCTTTTGTAGATACTCGTTCAGACTGTCCTCAGTCAGGAATGTGTTAGCCATTGCAGAGGTATTCGATCCTCCCAGAGATGATTAACCATTCTGCATCGTAAACCTTACCCTCGCAGAATTGGGTTAAGTGTTGTAAACAGCCTGTATAAATTTGATGGTCCGAGATGAATGAAATTATCAACATGTGTGTTTTGTCAATTAGTTGATCAGTTGTCAGAAATTGATCGTGTTTCAGGTTCCCTCCACATCTGAGAATTTGACAGTAATAGGTTGATTGCGCACCTGATGCCTTTGCTGTTAATTGCACCGTGTTTATTTATATATATATTGTTCTTCCTTCAGAAATCCGTTTAGTTTTGAGTGCATGAATACAGATCGATCGATTCATTTCCATCCTATTGTACAATGATATTGTATCTTATAGGTTGTAACGCATTACAATGAAACTCATTACAATGGGAAATCATTACGTTAAAATCATTATGTTAACAACCATTACGTCAAAATATGTTGTACCATCCATTTAGTTTTCTATTATCATATGAATTGTATTGTTTAGAATCCAGCCCAGATCGCCTGCCTGTTAGCCTATAGTATAGTAGTGTATGTCGGGACGACATACGTAACATGGACCGAAGCTGTCAGCATATAGTTGCTGGATCCATCGTATCTCCCTGTTTTATAGCATAGCATAGTAGTATCATCCATGTGCTTTAGGATACGAGATCCTTGTAGGCTGTGGACTTTGTTGTTACGTCACGGATGCACATGTGTAGGCTCATATCTCTGCCCCGCTCTCATCGGCGGCAGACCATTCAAGCAGACAGGAAAGCTGCTGGGCCCATCCCTCACCGTCTCAGTCTGACAGTATATAGTTACCATCAACAAGTGTTGTTACTTCAAACCTAGATATTCCATTTATGAAGCCCCTTCGATACACTCGCACGCACACGCACACCACACACACACCACACGCACACGCAACACACACTCACATACACCACACACACACACACACGCACACGGCACTCACACACACATACATAACACGCACACGCACACACCACCACACACACCACACTCACACACACACACACCACACATCACACACGCACCCACTCAAACAACAACATACACACGCACACACCCCCAAAAAAACCCAAAACACACACACACACACCACACACAAAAAAAAAAAAAAAAAAAAAAAAAAAAAAAAAAAAAAAAAAAAACAAGCACACACACACAATAAACACAAACATACTCACACACCTACATACACACCAACATATTTAAAGTATAAATGTTGGGGTTTAAATAAAAACTAGAAGCCGTTGATATTTGATTAACAAAAAATATTTTTGGTGTGGGGGCTGCTTGCTTGGCTGCAGATGGTCAGTAGTCTCTGTCTTATAATCATTCCAACATTATGCTGTCTTATAATGTGATGTTTTAACTGTTAGCGAATTTATCAAATTAATTTTGTGTTATAGTTACTGCGATGTTTAAATGGTTATCATGTATTATACCTGAACGATGTGGAACACAATGTTTCATGAATTATACCTGGAACGGTGTGGAACACAATGTTGTCATGTATTATACCTGATCGATGTGGAAACACAATGTTATCCATGTTTTATACCTGAACGGTGTGAACACTAATGTTATCATGTATTATACTGACGGGAGGTGGAACACAATTTATCATGTATTATACCTGAACGATGTGGAACACAATGTTATCTGTATTATACCTGAAACGATGTGGAACACAATGTTATCCATGTATTATACCTGAACGTGTGGAAACACAATGTTATCATGTTTTATACCTGATAAGAATGTGGAACACAATGTTATCATGTATTATACCCTGAACGGTTGTGGTACACATTGTTATCATGTTTATAAACATGAACGATTGTGGAGCACAATGTTTCATGTTTATACCTGAACGGGTGTGGAACACTTTGTTATCATGTATTATACCTGAACGATGTGGAACACATGTTATCAGGTATTATACTGAACGATGTGGAACACAATGTTATCATGTATATTACCTGATAACGATGTGGATCACAATGTTATCTGTATTATACCTGAACGATGTGGAACACAATGTTTATCATGTATTATACCTGAACCGATGTTGGAAACACAAATGTTTCAATGTATTACCTGAACGATGTGGAAACACAATGTTATCATGTTTTACCTGAACGGTGGGGAAACACAATGTTATCAGTATTATACCTGAACGGTGTGGAACACAATGTTATCATGTATTATAACTGAACGGTGTGGAACACAATGTTATTTCTTTTTTCTTAATGTTTATAATTTATATAATACTTATACGTATTGTTTAGACGGTGTTTACGTCGTACCTGAACTTTGTGCTGCGCATAGCAAACTAAAATCAGTAAATTTTCATTTATAAAGAGCTGCGAACTTTATTATTTTTTAGTGCGTAAACCTTCTTAAAACTTTCTGTGGTTTATAATCATTCCTATAATGGTTCGAGAGAACTTGGAGTCTTATGTGGAGAAAAGAAAAGCGGGGAGGAAATATAAAAAAAACTGGTATGCGAAATAAGGATGACCTTGTATGCAAATAAGGATGACCTGGTATGCAATATAAGGATGACTGGTATGCATTAAAAAGGAATGAGCTGGTATGCAATCTAAGGATGACCTGGTTATGCAATATAAGGATGACCTGGTATGCAAAAAATAAGGATGGACCTGGTATTGCAAAATAAGGATACCCTGGTATTGCAAATAAGGATGACCTGTATGCAGAAATAAGGATGACCTTGGTATGCAAAAAAAAAATAGGTTGACTGGTATGCAAAATAAGGATGACCTGGTATGCAAAATAGGGATGACCTGGTATGCAAAATAAGGATGACTGGTATGCAAATAAGGAGGCCATGACCTGGTATGCAAAATATGAATGACTGGTATGCAAAATAAGGATTGACTTTGGTATGCAAAATAAGGATGACCTGGTATGCAAAATAAGGGAGCCTGGTATGCAACAATAAAGGATTGACTGGTATTGCAAAATAAGGATGAACCTGGTATAGGAAATAAGGGATGACATGGTATGCGAAATTGGATTGGTGGACTTGTATGCAAAAAAGGATGACCTGGTATGCAAAATTCAAGGATGACCTTGGTATGAAATAGGATGAATGGTATGCAAAATAAGGATGACCTGGTATGCAAAATAAGGATTGACCTGGTTGCAAAAATAAGGATGACCTGGTAATGCAAAATAAGGATGACCTGGTATGCAAAATAAGGATGACCTGGTATGCAAAATAAGGATGACCTGGTATGCAAAATAAGAGATGACCTGGTAACGAAATAAGGTGATTGGTATGCGAAATAGGATGCTTGTTATGCAAAATAAGGATGACCTGGGTATGCAAAATAAGGAAGGACCTGGTATGCAAAATTAAGGATGACTGGTCATGCAAAATAAGGATGACCTGTATGCAAAAATAAGGATGACCTGGTATGCAAAATAAGGATGACCTGGTATGCAAAATAAGGATGACCTGGGTATGCAAAATTAAGGATGACCTGGTTTTGTTTATGCAAAATAAGAATGACTGGTGTATACGATTAAGGATGACCTGTGTATGCGACATTTAGGATGACCTTGTATGCAAATTAAGGTGACCTGGTATGCAAAATAAGGATGGACCTGTATACGAACTAAGGATGGACCTGTTGATGCGAAAATAAGGATGACCTTGTATGCAAAATAAGGGATGACCTGGAATTGCAAAATAAGGATGACCTGGGTATGCAAAATAAGGATGACTGGTATGCAAAATTAAGGATGACCTGGTATGCAAAATAAGGATGACCTGGTATATACGAAACAAGGATGCCTGGTATATCGAAACAAGGATGACCTGGTATGCGAAATAAGGATGAACTGGTTACAATAAGGATTAACTAGTATGGAATGAGGTTGACTGGTATAGGAAATAAGGATGACCGGTATGCAAAAATACGGATGACTGGTATGCAAATAAGGATGACTGGTATACGAAACAAGATGACCTGGTATACGAAACAAGGATAATGACCTGGTATATGCACAATAAGGATGACCTGGTTATATACAAAATAAGGACGACCTGGTATGCAAAATTTAAGGATGACCTGGTACTGGTATGCACAATAAGGATGACCTGGTATGCAAATAAGGGATTACCTGGTATACGAAACAAGATGACTGTTATGCGAAGTAAGGATGACTGAATGCGAAATAAGGATGACCAGGTATACAAAATACTGATGAACTAGTATGGGATATGAGGTTGACTGGAATAGCTATAAGGTTAAGTGGAATGGACACAAGAGAAGATTGATCTCAATGAAACTAAAGGACACAAACATTTGGAATCAGAGCACAACTTAGGCAACACAACACAATGGAACATTAGAACATAACTTAGGCAACACAACACAATGGACATTAGAACAACTTAGGCACACAACACAATGGAAACATTTGAAACAACTTAGGCAACACAACACAATGGAACATTAGAAACACTTAAGCAACACAAACACATGGAAAAATTAGAACAACCCAGGCAACACAACACAATGGAACATTAGCAACTTAGGCAACACAACACAATGGAACATTAGAAACAACTTAGGCAACACAACACAATGGAACATTTGAACAAACTTAGGCAACACAACAAATGGAACATTAGAACAAACTTAGGCAACACATACAAATGGATCATTTAGATACAACCATGGCAACACAACACAATGGAAACATTAGAACAACTTAGGCAACCACAACACCCAATGGTCATCAGAAACAACTTAGGCACAACACAACACAAATGAACATCTAGAACAACTTAGGAACACCACAAATGGAACATTAGAACTACTTAGGCAACGCAACACAATGGAAATTTGAAACAATTAGGCAACACAACACAATGGAACATTTAGAACACTTACGGCAACACAACCACAATGGAACATTAGAATCAACTTAGGAAACACAAACAATGGTACATTAGAACAACTTAGGCACACAAACACCAATGGTAACATTAGAACAACTTAAGCCAACTCAACCACAATGGAAATTAGGGCAACTTAGGCAAAAACACAATGGAACATCTTGGACTATAGCAACACAACACAAGGGGAAATTAGAACCTACTTAGGCAACACAACACAGTGGAACATTATGAACAACTTAGGCAACACAACACAATGGAACAATTAGAAAACTCAGGCACACAAACAATGGAACATTAGAACATACTCAGGCAACACAACACAAGGGAACATGAGAACAAATAGGCACACAAACACATTGGAAACATTTTAGAACAACTTAGGCAACACAAACAAATGGATCTAGAACAACTTACGGCAACTCACCTAAGTTGACGAACACAAAATTTCCTCACGAAACGTTTTATCAGCGTAATTTTTTCTCGGTTTTGACATTATTCATTAATTTCCATTTCTATAAATAAATTTATTCCAAAATTTCAAGTCTTTCAACCCCCCATCTTTTATTGTGTTTTACTTGAACAGGGGTTTTTTGTGCCGATGAAGGAGCTTTATAAGGTTTTATCCCCGTGGAAGACAGCTGCGTTGTCCTCATCTTTACTACTGGGTTTTAGTATCGAAGTGGGTTAGGTGGAGCAAACAGAATTTTTTGGGTTTTAAAGCGTTGTATGCATACAAGAAAAATGAGGTGTTCACGATCGAGTGTTGGGGGGAATTTTAAATATAATAAAATTGGGTAGCCTCATCCAGTGTCAATTTGGGTTAACGGTTACTTGGCACCCCCAGGCTTGGATTTGTAGTTCGAAAGACCATTTACTCGAGGGTGGCGTGGGGAGCTACGGGGCGCTTGATAAAATGTTGAATTTGAGCAAGACCTGATTATCCCATTTTAATCACCCCCATTGTCTGACGAAGGAACGTGGGAAGTTGACGAAGAAAAAATCCCGGAAAGCACTAGCGCCGTTTCAGGGGTTTTTCGGAATGGGTATAATTCACTGTACCGCTAAGTTATTACTTAAAAGAGGTGTTTTTTCCCTTCTGAGGTGGAAAATTTTCCGTCAAAAGGCGACAAGGTTTCTCTCCCAGGGCTTTTTGTAATGGGATACTTTAGAAGGGGGTTAGGATGTAATGGTCCCGTGCTGTAGGAGACAAACATTTGGTGTAATGCTTGGCAATGCCCGCTGCATTTAGGCCAGAAATTTTTCTTTGTCCCGTTTTATGCGGTCCTTCCCGGGGTGCGTACACCTGGGCTTTGTGGATCAACCCAAGAGTAGTGGACATGGATTTGGGTATCAATTTGGGTTACGGTTCTGGGGGGGTCACCGCTGTGCAAACGGCCAGTTCTGGTTGATCCCAAACCCTTCAGTGGAAAAGGGAGACTTGACCTGTAAGTCAACGCCCTTTGGTCAGGAAAGAAGGGAGGAGCCAAGGGTCCTGTTTGGGTCTTCGAGATCCCAAAGAGAACGATTCCCGACATCCGAATGTTTATGTTAAAGGGCATCGCTCAACATTTTGTTCCCTGGGCATAGCAAATTTCGGGTTGTAGTCATTGAAGTGAGCGACCACGGATGTTTTTCGAGGGGTTTCTTATTCGAAAAAGGGCAATAAGGGTAAATGTCTGTATAAATCTTGATGGATAAGATAGATGTATCCAAAAATGATCGGGCCCCATTAAAATGGCTAAGTTCTGCTCTGTCGTAATGATTTCCCGTTTAGTAAAAAACACGGCTGCATAGGCAATGGCGTTGTTTACCATTAGTTTCCCTGTGAAAAGGGATCCCCGTCCCAACTTTGGGGCATCAGTCTTAAAGGTAATGCCTTGGTAAAATCGGGGAATTAAGGGTTGGGGCTGATGTTAATTGTTCTTAAGAATGAAAAAAAGCTCGTTCCTGATGGCCCACTCAAAAGGGGCATCTTCTTGAAAGGGTTTTCGGGGGTTGCAGCAATGGTGGAGAAACCGCGTTAAAGGTGCGGTAGAAAAACCCCCAGGCCTATGAAGGGGATGCTCCGCCGTCATGGGTTGGGGAATTTTGACGGCCGGATTTTGGGGACTGCCCGTTTTATCCCATTCGAGTATACGTGCCCCAGAAATTTTTTTCTTCCCGGGGGGGAAAATAAAATTTGGAGAGTTTCCTTTAAAGATTTGTGAGCTACCCTGCCCAATACCTGTCAAGTTTTTCAAGATGTGGGGAATCTTGCGAATGACTATGAGATCTCAGGTAGACTGAGGTGCCCCTAGGAGGGTACGGAAAAATTGTCGTATCAAACGACTAATGTGATGGGCTTCGCGAAACCCGAAAGGATTTGATGGAAAGCCGTTGGGTAGGAAAGCTGTAACTCTTGTTCATCATCGGGGGGATCTCCCCAAAACCCCTTGAAAAAGAAAAGGGTTTGAAAAGACCTTATTATCGCCGGTTCTGAAAAGGTCTTTCGAATGGCATTGGAAAGGGGTTTGGGATGGTCTGTTTCGTTCCTGTAATCGTAAAAGGGCCCCAGGTTCGTTTTTTGAGAACAATATAAGGGGGCTTCCACGGGGAAGTGGACTCCTCAAAACCCCATCACGGGAGTGTGAAATGAGTTTTTGGGAAGATTTTGCGCATTGGCAGGCGATCGGGTAAAAAAGGGTTTAGTACCTTTGTAAAGGGAAATTCGGTGAGAAATCAGGGGGGTAAAAACCCATCGACTCCCCATCTAGTGCAACTGCAGACGTGACGTTGGGAAAACTGGAGAATTTTGGGGGGACCTTTAGGATGTTTTCCCAAGCAGATCATTCCTGCACTGGGGGTTTTGGGAAAAGAGAGCAGCAGACTCGCCGGGGAAAGAACTGCATCCGGGAAGTCAGCTGGGGCTTCCCCTCACTCTCCCCGGGGAGGGGGGAATCTGACAAGTCGACAAGTGAGGTTTTTTCCCGGGGAAAATTCTGAATTGCTGTTGACAACAAGGACTTGAAACTTACCCCGTTGCACTGTGGAAGGTGGTTAAGGGGGGCCCCTTGATCGGATGTGTCGTGTCAACCAGCACATGGTTCTTCAAAAGTTTGCTCAATACCGAACGGTGTGAGGGGTTTAGTGACAAGTGACGCTACTTTGTAAAAGCAGAACTTGTCGTGACCCATGACAGGGAGTCAGACAGTCGCTCCCGACAGGGTAGGCGGCTTGAAAACTGTGGTCTCTAAACAGCGTCAGTGTTAGGTGAAGGTTGATGGGCCCCCAGATGGGTTTAAAGGGTAATACGCGTGATCCAGGAGGTGATGGGCAAGAGCTCTATACGGGGTCGTAGGCAAGGGGGCCGCCCCCGGGGGGAAGGCTAGGGAAAACCAGGTTTCCAACGATTTAAGCCTGTGATACTTGAGACAGAGTGGGCAGTGTGGACCCTTGCGCACGCCCAGAAGGGCACATCCACCGTTGAATTCCTTTCACTCCCCGGATTAAAGGATCTAAGATTGCCATGGTTTTGAACCTATGAGCAGGTCCCCATGGAAAAAATACCATCTAGACTAAGAATTTGCGGCAGCTTGTGCCCTGGCCAAAATTTAGCGTTGTGCGACCGGGAAAACGTCAGGGTTTTTCTGAGACCCCTTAAGGGTCTGAATGGAGGGTCTGTAACGGGCCGGGTGAGGCCAATGTCTGGGAAAAAAAAGTGGAGGGAAATGTTAAACCGAACCTGTTTTTGGAAAAAGTAAACAGGTTATGGGGGACGTGGATCGATGAGCGGTCAAGGGTGTATACGAACATGAGGCATGCAGGCGGCGAGATCCCCGGAGTCCGTGCTCGAGGCTCGACACTTGTTGACGAGGTCGACGGGAAAGGTACGGTACGAGTCCGGCAAAAGTAAAAACATGGGTTTTCCTCATGTCGGAAAGCGTATCACTGCCCAGGCGGCGAATGCATTGGGGGAACGGGGAGGGAAATAAGCGACCCCGACGGGTTTATATGTCTTTCCTGGTTTTGCGGACGCGCTCTTCCCCGAATGTGGAAGGGTTTACGAGCAGTGCTTGCGGAGATGCTTTGCCCCACTCAGTGACAGTATCTTCGAGTTGTTACATCAGGGGGAGGTATGACTGGAAGATTGTGGAAAAAGCCCTGCGAGGTGACAGGGGACGGGAGGTTACTTGATACTGAGATGGGGGGGTTATGGCTATGGGATACTGGCAGGGGGATGTTATGGTTAGGGGAAAGGCATGGGGACTGTGGGGTTATTTTGCGGGGATTGGGTTTTGTAACACCCCGTCGGTGTGCCCTCTTTTGCCACGTTGAAAAAGTCCAACGTTAGCGGGGTGGGTTGGGGGTGGTGTTGTGGCGACGTTTTCGCCTGGTAGGAAGTCGTGATCCCTTTTTATTGAGACTGCTGTTGTTGTGTGGTAAATTTTTTTATTAGGCGCTGTGGTGGGAGGGGGGTTAGAACCTTTGTGGGCGGCTGTCTGACACAGCAGCAAAAAGTGTTTTCCGGCTGCGACCGCGGGGTCACTGTGGAGGGGCCCCGGAAAGGATGGGTAGGGGATCATCGCAAAGCGGCAAACCTTCCCTTGCTGGGAAGGCGGCTTGAGCGAGGGCGATGGTCATATGCCCCCGGAGTCGTGCTGAGGGCGGTCCTAGGATCATGGCAGCCAGAGGTTTGGGGCGGATCCCTGCATATGCCGACAGCCAGCATGGGGAGATGTTTTGAGAAAATACGGCCCATCACATCACCCATTAGTGGATTTGATGGATCAGAAAAGTCCGGGCGGTTGCTCAAACGGCAAAGAAGCCAGGGGGCTTTGTTCGGTTTTTGAATTCGGCCAAGACGTGGTAACGATGTCAATGTAATGGCGTTGGGGGACTACGCCGAAAAAAACGCCAAAAATTCTTTAAAGTTCATCCAAGATGAATCTTAAAACGCTCTTAGCGCAAAAAGGCCCCTATTCCCCCTGGGTGAGATTGCTGAAAGAGCACAAATTAGTGTATCCTTTGGGATATCAAATAGGCTGAACGTGTCCGAGACTGAGCATGGATCTAAATTTTTGCACGACGTCAAAAAAAAGGGGTGGGGTTTTGGACGATACCCGACATGGGGTGAGGCTTGACCCAAAAAGTTGCCCCAACTGCCGGGGGGCTTCGACCCTGCCCTGTTCAGCTGGTGAGGACCCCTTTTGGCCCCCGAGAATTGGACTAACGGCATGGCCACTGGTGTTTAGTCTGAGCAAATTTTTAAAAGCAAGTAGGGCAGAAAAGGGGGTTAAAAAAAGGGCAGAGCAGAAATGGGATGCACTGGCTAAATTCAAAAAAAGAGTCAAGGGAAAAAAGCCCCAAAGTATAGGGAAAGCTTAGTGATAGAAAAAATTGAGCAAAAAACAATAAAAAGGGAAAAAGCGGTAACTTGAACACAAAATAAAAGATGTATGCGTGAATGTATACGGGAAGTGACAAAAAAGAAGCTAAAGGTGTCAATAAATTTCCCGGAATTGGGAACAAAATTTTGAAAAGGAGTTGAACTGTAAAAAATGGTTGAAAATTTGACAAAAATCAAAAAATCAGGTCTACAAACACTAAACTGTGCTGCAGCACGTTTAAAAAAATTCGGGCTGCATTGCAAAATTTAAGCAAAAAAAAAAGGGGTAATTCACTTGACAAGGGAAGCTGGCACAGAAAAGATATCGGTAGGAATAGTGCCAAAAAACAAAAAAAAAAAAATTTCATGTAAGAATTCTTATTGCAACAAAAAAAAATTTAAAAAAATGAAATTTTTAAATTTAAGATAGGCAAAAGGTTTGTGGGTTACAGGGGGTACATGGCAAAAAAAATTTTTGCACAATCTCAAAGGGGCAAAATAATTAATTCAAAGGAATTTTGGTAATTAATGCTAAATAAAGAGGTTCCCAAAAATAAAATCAAAGACTTGGGTATACAAAATAGCAAATGCAATGCCCTAGGTGAATATTCTGATAAAAATTTAATATATGTAGAGCAAAAAAATGGGGAAAACAGAAAAAAAGTTTAATGGGTAGGAAGATTTATCATGCAGGTGAAAAACTAATACTTAAGTACTTGAAGATTAATTATTAAAAGGAAAAAAACTTTAAAAAACAAAACAGTGCAAGGGGGGCAACAATTGTGGCAATTGAGGTGAAAATAACAAAAAACAGCAACAGGAATTACATGAAAAAACTGTATGTGGAGGTAAATTGTATAAAGGTTAACCTGAAAATTTAAATCAATAATGGGTGCAAGAAGCAGAATAAAAAATGGAATTTAAAATGTGGAGTGCAAAAATAAATTTTCAAAATTTAAGAAACGTGGTAAGTGGCAAAATGTGCATGATGCACTGAACAAATTTACTGAAGTAGGGGTTCAGTAATACTGTATTGGTGCAGGACAGTTAAATAAAGTCACAAAAAAATTAGGAAATGTGGGAAGTCACTGTTTACTTAACTTGAGTCGTGGAGAAGGTTCGGGGGTGCAGGTCCTGGAAATTTCAGTAGTTTGTGAACTACCGCTGTGCATTTGTATCTGTTGGGGCTTCAATGTTAGGAAAAAAAAAAAATCAAAAGGATTGGGAAAGAAAGGAAAGGCCGGGGGAAATTGTGGAGGTTAAAATATTAGAAGCGTGGTCCCCGGGGTGAACCAAGCTGTGGTTGGTTTTTACACTGGCAAGCGTGTCTGGGCGCGTGTACTGCGGCTTAGCACACGGAGAAAAAAAATTTTTTCACTACTCGAAAGTGCTAAAAAAAATTTTTGTGAAACTTTGATGGGACGAGTAAGTTTTACTGAAAAACACTGGGGGGAAAAAAAGAATGGTGAGAATGGGAAAATAAAGCAAGGGAAAAGGAAAAAAAAAAATTAAAAATGGGAAAACAAAAAAAAAAAAAAATGCATGGGGGATACGTAGGGCGTGGTAGTTGTAGACACTATGTGATTTAGACTGTGTAGAGTGAAAAGAGGGTTAGGGGCTAAACCAAAGGGTTCCCCCGGGTTAGCAAGGTAAATTCTTTGGGGGAAAATGGGGGAAACAACACACTGGGACGGGGAGAGGAGTCGTTGCGTAGCAGAGAAAAGGTGTAGAGGAGGCTGGGTGTTTACGCCCTGTTGGGTATAAACCCAACCCCCGAGCGCCCGTGGTCAGCGGGGGAGCCACCGAAGCAAACATAAACGATACCCTTCTTCTTGTAGTGAGAAGGGGTAGGGCGTGTAGGAGGGGGGAATGGTGCTGGAGAGTGTTGAAGGGTGTGGAGGGTGATGAGGTGAAACGTGAGTAAAGGTGGAGGGGGACGCCGTGACGCTTGTCCAGTTTGTGGGAAAAATTAGGACGAAAATCATTAGGTCCCCTCAAGACGTGGGGGTAACATAACTTTTAGGCGCGGGGGGCGTTGGATGACGACGAAAGATGTTGACTGGTGAACCCCATGGTGTTGACCCTCCCCGAGAGGTACAAAGGTGACTCCCCTGTCACACTGTTATTTTTGTTTATGCTGAACAGCGGTTTAGGCGATGAAGGTAGCTTGGTAGAATGATACGGGTGGACTGTTTTTTTTTTGGGTTTAATTGGGTGGAGTGATCACAACGGGAGTTGAGGGGGTTTCCGAAAAGTCCGTGGAGGGGGAGATTGTGGTGTCAAGTCGGTGGCCCTTGGAGTGAAGAGGGGGGGGTGTGTTCCCAGACCCAAGTGGTAAGAGGGGCAGTGAATGCCGCGAAATATGAATATCAGAGGCGGTAGGCTGTGTGCTCTGACGTACAGGTGTTAAACCAAATCTCTTCAACCCCCCATTCCCCAATCCCTTTTAAACCCCCCAATCCTTCAAAAAACCCTCAAAAATTCCACCCACTCCACAAAATCATTTAACCCCCCCCCCACAAAAAAACCACCCATCCCACAACTCCCTTTTCAACCCCCATTCCCTTTTTCCAACCTCCCATCTTTTCCAATTATCTTCAACCACCCATTCCAAACCCTATTTTAAACCCCCTTTCCCAAAATTATTTAAACCCCCATTTTAATTATCTTCAAAAAATTTTCCAAAAAACCTCAACCCCCTTCAAACCATCTAAAAAACCCTCCCCAAAACTTTAACCCCCCCTCCACAATACTTCAAACCCATTTCCCAAAAACTTTTTCTTTTAAACCCCCTTTTTCCCAACTTTTTCAACCCCCATCCCAAAAACTTACTTTAAAACCACCATTCCCCAAATCTCTTCAACCAAACCCCTTCCCCAAAATTTTTTTAACCCCCCATCCCAAAATTTTTTTCAACCCACCCTTCCACACCCTTCAACCCCCCATCTCCCCAATTTTTTAAACCCCCATTCAAATTATTTCCCAAACCCCCATTTCAAATTATTTAACCCCCCCATCTCCCCAAAATCTCTTAACCCCCCAAATTCCCCAATTTTTTCAACCCCCCTCTCCAAACTTTTCTTCAACCCCCATTCCCCAACTATTTCAACACCCCTTCCCCAAAAATATCTTTAACCACCATCTTTACAAATTTTTTAACCACCTTCCAAACTTCTTCAACACATTACAATTATCTTCAACCCACCCCTCTCAAACATCTTAACCACCATTAAACCATCTTAACCACCCAATTCCCAATTATTTCCCAAACCCCCTTCACAAAATTTTCTTTAAACCCCCCATTTAAATCATCTTTAACCCCCCCATCTACAAAAATTTCTTAACCACCCATTCACAACTTATTTCACCCCCTCTCCCCCAACACTTTAAACACCAAATTCCAAACCTTTAAAAAACCATTACATTTTTAACCCCCCAACTCCCCCTTTTTTCTTAAACAACCCCTTTTTAAACTTTTTTTTCAACCAATTACAATATTTCAACCACCCTCTTCACAAAACATTTCAACCCCCAAACTCCCAATCTTTCAAATTCTACAATTATTTAAATTAAATATTTTAAAAATTCCCCCCTTATTTCAAACCCTTTAATCATTTTTCCCCCCCTTCCAAATTTCTTAAACTTTTCTTTTTCCCCATCTAAATATAAAACATTTTAAACTAACCCGTTTAAACCATAAGCAGTTACAAAAACCCTTACTAATGTCGGTTAAACATTAACCCCAGCCCTTTTAAGCTAAACAAACATTTTAAACAAAAAATTAAACATTAAATTTAACCCCCCTTTCAATTAAAAAATACATAACCAAAAAACTTACCCTAAATTTAAGCACCATAAAACTGATAAACCTAAAATAACCAAACCATTTTAAAAACAAATACCAACCCTTAATAATGTTAAAAACCGGAAAAGGGTTAACAGGGTTAAAACATTTAAATTTTGGAATGTTTAAAGTGACAGACAAGGGGTTCCTACATTTCGTTTTTTGTAAAAATTCCCTTTAATGTTTAGCCCCTATCAATGTAAATACTGTTTTTTTGTTTCAAATTTTTTTAAACTTTTGCCCC
>NW_026506881.1:30000-71853 GCF_026875155.1 Cherax quadricarinatus | reverse complement strand
TAAAATGTTTTTACTGAATTCCAGGTGTCACCCCACAGTACCCCATAAGATTGATTAGTCAGGGACAACCTATAAAAAACGGAAATTATACCCAGTTCCAGTTCACCTTAGGGATGCATTTGACCGAGAGGTAGATAGATTATTAAAGCTAAAAATCATTGAACCTTCAGTATCTGCATATTGCTTACCGTAGTCATGGTTAAGAAGAGGATAATTCATATAGACTTGCTATTGACTTCAGAGGATTTAAATGCTCTAACTCGGGGGGATACTGAGCCTATGCCCTTAATGGATAAGGCGATCTACACAAATTTTATGATGTTTCCCTTCTTTTTTCAGAGATTGATATTGCACAAGCATATCATCAAGTAATGTTAGATCCTTCTTCTAAGCAGTACACTGCTTTTCCTACACACCAAAGGGACTGATGCAGTATAGAACTATCCCCTTTTCGGTTTGGTAACTGCCTGTGCTACCTAGGGGAGAGACTGATGAGAAAGGTCTTGGGTAATATGCCAAATATTTCAGTTTATTTTGACAACATTTACGTAATGACATCCATGTGGGGCAGAAACATCCAAACTTTAAATGTCAGTTTTACGTAGATTAGCTCACATGGCCTCACTGCCAAGCCAAAGAAATGCTTCCTTGGATGAACAAAATTAGATACTCTGACTTATTCTTTCTAATAACTCTCTGCAGCCTCCCCCCAGTAAGATCAAAGCTTTATTAGAGCTTAAATTCCCCAAAACCAAGAAGCTCATGCTAGCTTTTTGGTTCTGAAAATTTTTAGCACGGTTTATCCCGAACCTTACTGATCTTACAGACATCTTATCCAACTACCTTAAAAGTCTGTGAAGGACCTTTTGAACTTTCCGACATAGCTTGAGAAAATTTTAAAATGACATTAAAAAAATATCTTTCGAAAGACCCTTATACTTAAGATTCCAGATATTTAAAAAACTGTTTTGTTTAAGAACTGATGCCTCCAATACCGGCCTAGGTGCAGTGTTACTATAGTACCATGATGGTACACCCTTCCCTGTATGCTTTTCCTAAGCCGAAAACGTCTTCCTGCAGAAACGCGATACTCCACCCCTAGAAAAAGGAATGTTTGGCCTTGTGTGGGGTATCTCCAGCTAAATTTTATTTTACTGGAAAAAGAATTATTTTGGAGACGGATCCCCAAACCTTTGATATACCTAGAAACTTTTAAAGGAACCAACAGTCGCGCTTTGAGGTGGACATTGGCAAATCCAGGCTTTTAGTTCATATTGTGGTATATCAAAGGTTCATCCAATTATTTCTCTGACTGGTTAAGTCATGACAGTCCAGTAGAATTTTTTGATGCCTTACACGACTTCCACATGTTAGAACTTTTTCCTCACCTATTCTTCTTATACTCCTTGACTATAGGTTTTGGTTTGGGAGAGTGGGGAGGGAAAAGTTCAATAGATAGGAGTAGCAAGCGAGTATATGATGTCGTTAGTTTGATTGCAGGTCTGCTTGTTTAGGTAGTCAGTGTCTAGCTCCCGCTTTTCCCCCCCTTTTTCCACTCGGAAAGGTGACGTGTGGGGCTCCTACCAAATGGTAATCACTTGACTCACAGCTCCCAACACAACTGTAAGTAAAAGCCTCTGATCCTGTTTTAATGGATAATTGGTTAAAGCTTCACTTTTAACCAATTTTGAGATGAAGTTTATTTTATGCCTTGATTTCCATGTGCTTTTAGATAATCATAATGTTTCTTTAAATATTTTACTTATCATGGAGAGTGATTTCTTAGCAGTGGTAACAATTGTCTCTTTCTAGTTTGGGAATATCAGCTCGGGTCATCTGGCAACCAAAGAAAAAAGTGTTGAATGAGACGAACTTTTCACAGGGTTTTGAGACGTCACCATTTTATCTGCATACCTAAGTGTAGTCAACCCCAGGCAACAACCTCTCATCTTTGCAGTGGTGAAAGACCTGCTTTCCTATCATCTTGACGGACTGTCAAGGCTACAGACTCTGTGAAAAACTAGTCACTGGTTGTCACTCAACATCTGTGACCCCCCCATCATCACAACAGCTCAATTTCTACAACACACGGTGCAAGAACACCAGACACCACAGTCTAACGTACATATTTAGCGTTGAATTCAAATATTTATTTTTATATTTCATTTTCATTTCTTTCAAATTTGGATTAAAAATTCATATTTAATTCTTTTATATTTTTATTTCTAAATAAATTTTACTGTTATAATTCTTTTTCTATTCATTTTAAATTTTTCCCGAGGAGGAGCCAACCTTGGTAATACTTACTGAAGTTGAACATCAAAATGGTATACAAACCGACAGGTGTTAGGTAAGACACAATCAACTTGGAAAAATTTTATTCTAAAAACTTTTCCCCTACACAGTAGGCTTCTCGTCGAATACAAAAGAGGCTAAAACAGAAGATGTAAAGACGATTAATCATCCATCACCCTTAAGTCGTAGAATTTTGGGTTTTGTCAGCCCTGGGCCCTGATCTGATCTTCAGAATTTTCCTGACAGGAATGAACTTCTCCGGGCCGAGGGACTGACAACCTCAATTCTCACTTAAGGGTGATGGACTGTTAAATCTCTTACATCCTACTTTTTCCTCCCTACTTTCTGTTTCGATGAAAAAAACCTACTGTTAGGCGAAACGTTTCGAATAAATTTTCCCAATGTTGATATTTTTCTTACCTAAAAATTTACTAAAGTTGTTAAGGGCTGATAAGTTTTCAAACTTCTCATTGCTTCCCGTTTATTGTCTTTCCTTTTAAGGTTTTGGATTTTTCAGTTTTGAGCCTCTGCTCCCTTCTGTTCCTGGGTTGTGTGAGGGAAAGTGTGGTTTTGGGGGTGGAAGTTGAAACGGATACAGAAGTTTGAACATGTTCAGAGCGACGCTGTGTTCATTTTTCATTTAATGTGTGTGGCATTATTTCTTTAAAAGGTACATCTCTGTAAACGGATGTTTTATCCGTTTCTTAAAAGTACTTGCTTCAAAATTTGTTCTGGGGGGCTTTGCACGAATTGGAGGGCCCGAAGTTTTCAACGGGTTTTTGGAGAGAAGTGATTTATTTTTGGGATTTAAAAGTGGTGGCATTGTTTGCACTGAGGGCCAGTTTGCCTTTTTGCCTAAGTTTGAACCGTGTTTAGGGGGGGTATGTAATATACTTTTTATTTTATTGGGACATTAGCTTGAGCGGAACTGTCACTATATATCTGCTGTCTTAGCATGTTTGTTAACGTTTGATCAAAACTTTAGCTTTTCAATGAATTTTTGCTTGAAAAGGAATTGGAAAAAAATATTTTCTGTATTTTCCTTTGATTAACTGTAATTTTTTAATATTTATTCTGTGTGTTTGAACTGCAAGTTTTGGTGTAAGTTTTGTTTTATTGATTTTATAGAAAATAACCTGTGGTGGGTTTGGGGCCTTTGTTGGGCCCGTACATGTTTATGTCTCAGGATTTTGAGCTAACAGCCCCTTAAATTTTAAAAGTATGTCTGTTAGGTTGTGAATAGCAGGGGGGGGGAGGACAAACCCCCTGCTTTGTTTCGCTAGGGCCAGGGCTCCAACTTCTTTTCATTCATAAATCAGCAATCACGTTTCTTTTCACCGCACACACCCGACATTCAAAGCACCCAGTTTTTGAAATTTTTCTTCTTCTCTTTTTTAGTAAATTTTACAGGAAAGGGGTTTATAGCCCCTTGCTCCCGACAGTCCTGCATCACTAACGTGTTTATAGTATGTAAGGTACATGGAGAAGATCATCAGCGAGGGGAGTGGTGGGGCACTGGAAAGAAACAAGTGTAGATAATAGGACAACCAGAACGGTTTTCAGGGAAGGAAAAATACCTGTGTCACAAAACTACTAGAGGTTTTATGACAAGGTTTACGCAGAGATGCAGTTATAAATATATGTTCGTTCTGATTTGTCATCTTTTAATATAGTTGCAATTTACTATCATTTATATGCTAAACGAGGAGTAATCAGGCTTTATAATTTTTCTATATTCATTTTCACCTTTTCCATTTTTCTTTATAGGTTCTGCTGAGGAAATGGTTAACGAACAATTTGTTGGCCTCACTTCTAACATACTCGCCTGAAGCGAGTCTTGGGACGTCAGGTGTGAGTGGGGTTAGATTAAACTGTACAGCACCTCTCTCTGTGTAGAGAAAAAAGATGTCTCCACAGCTTTACTAACTTTACTTGTCGATCTCTTGGCCGAAAAAATTCCGTATGGATTTACGTGTTTTGGCGCGTGTCAGACTTCGCGCCCGACGCGGCCAGTTCCCGTTCTTTAGTTTTCAATCCTATCACAAGCCATCCCTGAGTACTCTTAGCTAAAGTTTTACAGTTCGCTTCTGCAGTCTTCCATTGGTTGAGAGATCAATCATATTAACACGCGGTTCTTGAATTCGAACTACAACACGCATTTTTTTTTTTTTCCCTCCCACCCTTACTATCTACTCTTGGATTATACTTTTCTACAATGTCGGTAAAAGTACTGATTGTGGTGTTTGTGCTTAAATGAATAGTTTAGGCATATTTTGATATTTACCTTAAGTCCGTTGTGAAGCATTAATATGGTGTAGCATGCAGTTGAAAAAAGTGAATAAGCATAGTTAAAGTTCTGAATTCTTTCGGTCTTGCGAGAGTAGTTTTCCGGGAATGTCCAAATTTATGTCAAATAAAATTTTTTTAAAAAAATTTCAATTGCATATTGATCTCTGTAGTGGTCGGATATACAGGAGGTTTCTATTGACCTTCCAGTTCTCCATGAGTAGGCTGTTTTATGGGGGAGCAGTCGACCAGCGGTCGAGGTATGTCTGCGTTTTGAAGACAGTGGATCGGAACAAGAGGTGTTAGACGAATCCAGAATTGCTGGATTCGTGGTGAGAATACTTGGCCACGGATGCAACAGGATGCAGAAGATGTCTAGTGATGTGAGGAGGAAGAAGAAAGGAAAGATAGGCCAGCCAAAAAGCAGAAAGTAATGAGGAAAAAGAAAAATTTTAGGATTGTGGAATACCCGGTTGAGGGGATGTGATCCATGAGAATTTTGCTCTTCAAGTTTCATCTCAGTGGACCGTAGGTTGTCATTGAAAATGATCCTTTGCCGGCATAATGAACATGAAAAGCCTCTAGCAATTAGGTCCTCAATATGAGTATTTTCGTATGTTCGTTTCTCCAGCAATGATAGATAACAATTGCATATCAAACAAAATTTGTATGCAAGGCAAAAAGACGTTAATAGTACTTTTTCAACAGTATTCTGAAGAGATCTTGTGGTTCATAGGTATTTTGTTGATCTTGGGTTATTGCTTCACTACTATCCGCGAATGACTATTGCGGAAAAAGCTGCTTTTAGGATCCCACAGGTTGTAGATAGCATGGCCGTCTAAGAGGTTTAGGTACCTTAGAAGTCATATTCATTTCTTTGACAACACAAAAAAGGATAATGACAGATTTCTACAAAGTATTGCCTCTTTACACTGAACTAACTAATGATTGCTTGAAAATTTTCCAGCTTCACCCAAGATATCTATTGAGTGAAGTCATGGTGAATGTCAAGGGTTTAATTTTAAAACTGCTTGGAAAACATAAGGCTGTACATCAAACAAAACCAGATTAAGTTGGGTTTCAAACTTTTTGTCGTGAAGTCAAGATGGACTCATTCATGATATAATCATGTATCATGGACAACCAAACTTTTGACACACATCCATACATCGCCACAGGAATGAATCTAAACTTCCAATTAGGTACAAAGATGTTCTGGGTACTTGCACAAACTATGAACAAGGACAAAAACACATCAGCAATATGCTGACAATTCTTTTCAAGTATACCTTTGGTCAAGCTACTAAGAGATAAGTATTAACTGCAGTTACAACTGGAAACAGTACGTTGATATAAGATGTAGGTAAGCCACATCTGGTGCCTATCAAACAAATGGAAAGGAACAGTGTGGGTCTTGTGCGGCAATTTTTGCTTCAACAAACAATGATGGTGTCCTTGTTGTGTAAGAGGAAAAGGAACAACAAAGTTGGGATTTAAGTGACAACTGATATTGGGGTTTCGAGCTCTGAGGTTTTGTTGACAGATATGCAAGGGTACAAGAGGAAAAAGAAGCAAAATATCGTGCCTGCAGTCATCAAGAAATCTATAATGCAAAACATGGGGAGGTATTGACAAATGTAAACATGTTGGTGCATCCTCTTCAAAACACCAAAGAAATTCAAAACGTTGGTACTTGTGGTATTTCCTATATTTTGATCTTGCTTTGTGAATGCATGGCACTGCTTTGTTGCGTGATTTTCTCGAGCAAATAAAGCAAATGTGAATGCAACTGAAGTATTTTCGGAATTGTATCTCTGAAATTGCAAGGTCTATCAGGACAAAAACCTTAGGAGGGAGCATCCTAAGAAACAACTCCAAGACCTTCACCAACTAATTCTCCATGTAACTTCCAATGGTGTTGGCCTTAGTGAAACCTGGGAGAGGGAAAACGCTTCAGAAAATGGCCTGATGACAGTGTTAGGAAAGACATTAGTCTAATGCATTCAATTGCAGGGCTAAAAGGCGTTACTTGCAAGTATTGCTGGCAACTCGTAGAGAAAACGGTAACATCGTCATTCGTGTGTAGTGTATGCAAAGTAAATCTGTGCTTTAAAGGAACGATAGAAAAATTGTTTTCTAGGACTTCATACTTTCCATTTAGCAATAAGAATCATTGGTTCTTCCAAATGAAATCTCAGGAATATTGGGATTGAAACTTGCATCACTTTACAATTTGGCATTGGTGATATTTGCTTCCTCTTTTTATATTTTTTGTAACAATTATTAAAAATTGTTTTGATACAAGTTCCATTTATGTTTTTTATAGTGGCGGTTTGGATATTAAATTTAAAAATTTTTTTGTGTGTTGTATTAACAATTGCATGTTTGCAACATTAAATTTTTTAATCCCTATTGTCGGGAGCTGACTAATATTTTCGGGTTCTTCGGAGAGGGAGATTGGGCAATTGCTCGAAAACTAACCTCAGAAATCTATTATATGGGATCAGAGAACTTGTATTGAGTTACTTATCCTCCATCGGAAGAGTTCCAGATTTCAGATTTTCAAATTTTCAGAAACCTTGACGATGAGTTTTAGTCACAAGAAATTCTGAAATTTTCGGTGAAACAGTAGTTTCGTATCGTGGAGATCTTCGACGCTGTGTAATGCAATTAACCGAATCTTCCTTAGAACAGTGTTAGGAATATTGTAATTTTGTGAACTGTATTGAAAGGTTCATTACAACAAAAAATTGAAGTATTCATCTTTAAGTAAATATTAAAGTATATATATATTATATATATATATATATATTATATATATATATATATATATCTTATTATATATATATATATATCTTATTTATTATATATATATATTAAGAATAGATGCAAAAAATACTTTGTCTATTCTAAATTTTAAAGATACATTTTAAAATGTATTGTTGGATCTCCCTACAACCTTATTACGGACAGGGACTGGGAGAACGTATTCTCCTTGAAATAGTCCCCTAGACTAACAACGCCCAGGTTTATAAAGTTTGTCATAATATTAATGGGGGGCCCCTACTGTCCGAGTGACTGAACGTGAAATAAGACTTATAAAATATGCTGAATTAATCTGCCCGGTTGAAGACCTTAGTTGAACGACTGAATTGTTAAAGTTTACAAACTTGTTGGAAAATAGCAAAAAGTCTTCGGAGTTATGTATGACAAGCACTAATTCTTCTGTTTTCCTATACGGGCTATCATTCGGAATTTACTTTTTCCCGACGCCACAGAAGAAGACTCCGGCGAGGATTTAGACAGATAAATGAAGTTAATTTCACAATTTTGACCGGCAAGTCTATTAGTAAATGAAATGGGGAAATGCATTCAGTAGCTATAAGGACATTATCACGAGACTAGATCTCCAAGACCAGTTTTCGTCTCAAGATCAGACCACTTGGGGAAAACCTAGCTTCAACGGTATTAAGTAGTACACCATGGAACAACAACATTCTCTCTACGTTGGACGGATACCCGAGCTCCGGTGAAGAATAATCCAGTGTTTTTCAGTGGAAACTCCATTCTAATGCCTCCAGAGATCCACTCTCCTGGAAACAATTCGAAGATTAGAAACGCTTCTTGATTTACAAACTACGTACATTGAAGCCCAACGTAAGTGTAAAACATTGAGGGGAACGTTTGGAAAGAGAATCCATCAGACGTGTTAGAAACTCAACTAGGAAAAATGGAACTTAATCCGCAGACACAAGAGTCGAGACGTTCAATGTCATCAAGCGGCAGCCATGGTTCCCAGATTCTGTGAAGAAAACCTCGACGCAATTTTTGAAGCCTTTGAAAACTAGGCTCAATAATTATGAAGTGGCCCAGGGTTATGGGCGTGCCCTGATTCTGATTCTCACTACTCTAGGGAAAAAGCACAGCGCTAGCACGGCCGTCCTTACCCTTGCCAGTCTTCTCATAAGAGACACGAATGAAGGAAAACTGTATTGGAGCTTTGACTTATGTTGCCTGCTAGTTATCTACGGTCGGTCCGGTCTTTGAAGCGCAACCCACAGCAGTTCCCGGGTAGAGTTTGGCCCGAGGGAAAGAGGCAGCATTTGAGTGACGGCCTTAGGGGGCTTCAAATTACAATACTGTGGAATCCTTTGAAATTGTTTTTAAATGAAGGATTACCTCATTTTTTGACGGACAGTCCTAACATACTTACCTTATCGGGGACGCTTAAGCCTCAACGCTAAATAGAAAACTGCGTCGTGGGCTGTTCATTATGAGATTGCTCAACCTGGATGACGGGGTTAGAGTAAACGTCAAGAGGCCTTTTCGCGAAAAATCCAAGAAAGAATCAAAGTTTGAAAAAGAGCGTATATACGGTGCGTTCTCCCAAACTGGGAAAGTAATTCAGTTTCGGAAAATATTCAAGTCTTAAAAAGGAAGATGTTTCCCAAGTTTTGTTAATTACTGCCACAAATGGGGACATTTGGAGTAAACCAATGTAGAGAGAAAAAAATGAAATGGAAATATGAAAATCCCAGGAGATACCTACTCTAGTGATCTAATCCCAGGTCAAGATTAAACCAGGCTGTTAAGAACGAACTTGGAGTCCCGTCCCATCCAGAGACACAAACAGACGAGGATGACTACATTCTGAAACCAAGGTACACGAGGCCATAGGAAACCTTACCTTGCTACACCCGAAAAGTCGGCCTCGACGAAAAAAAGGTTTAGTTTACAGTTTTCATTTAGAGACACAGGGAGTTATTGTTCTTTATTGAGGACAGAGTATTATTAACATTGATGATCACTCAGACACCAAGATAGAAGAAGTCTTGTTTGAGGCGTTTTGGGTGGTGCCTTAAATTAAATAGACCATTGCATAAAGATGTTTGTGGATCTCCCAGACTATGTGGGTTTGGATAACTGTTTAGAGTATCGTAGTAAAGAATTTCCCATTCAGGGTGTGGGACTGTTGATCGGATAATGATGTATACCACCTGGTATTTGTAAATGAACCGATGGTGATAAATAACTTCTGAAACCACTATGCTTTGGAATGCATTCAAACGTAGGTCAGGCATTATTTCCCTTGAACATTATTACTCGTGTGTGTCTCGCCTCGCGATTGTGGCGCATCGAAAATAAAGACCTGGGTTTAAATTTCCTTCTACGACTCTATTCAGGTCTATCAAACACCTCAGTAAGGCAATTACCCCAAACTGAACCTTTAACTAGTGCAAGTATGATTAACCCCAGTGTTCCGCTGGGAAAAAGGTCTTCGGAAGTAATGACCGATTCAGGGGCCTAACTTTAGATCCAGTTAAATCAATGTAGAAGTATAGCTGTTTTGAGGAAACAGGCCACAATCTACTATAAAACTGTTATTATTCCAAGGATGGTTTCCTCATGAAAAAGCCACGAAAAGTTAGGTTCAAAGAAGTGAGGAGTTAGTAGTTTGCCAACCTCTGTTTCGAGATACCACTCTTGAATTTTCTATATAGTCTCTAGTGGAACATTTGGGACAAGGGAAGACTTTTAGGAAAAATAGCAAAAATTTTTATTGGCCTAAGATTGTTGGGGGAAATGGTGAGAAGAAATACGTTAACGAATGTCGTATTTGCATGATTGAAGGCGCAGGTAAGACGGCTCATAAACCTTCCCGGCCCCCCTAATTCCATTCCTGCACGAGGAGAACCTTTCTCTTCGTCTTTTTCATTGAATTTGTGAGGACCTCTGCAAAGACCGTCAGGGAAACCATTATTTATTTACATCTGGGCTACTAGTACAAGATATATGGACGTATCCTGTTAGGGGGAAAATTTACCTTCTCGGGTGATTGTTCGTTCCTTGTTAAAGTTCCTTTTCTCAAGTGGGATATCCCCAGTGAAATTCAGTCAGACAAGGAACGAACTTTACTTCTAAAACCTTCAGAAGACAGCAGGTTCCCACTTGGGGTATAGAATTCTTTGTTGTCCACAAGTATCACCTCAATCCCCAAGGAGCTCTGGAACGTTTTCACCAGAATCTAAAAATCTATGTAAGGCATACTGGAACCGTTTTCCCAAGATTGGGATGAGGGGGGGATACCTTTATTATTGTTTCATTACGAAACAGTGAAAACGAGAGTACGAGCTACACTCCGTTTGTACTCATCTAAGGGCATCAGGTCAGAGGCCACTAGATGTATTGAATGATATGGGACTGGCAAAACAACATCTCTATTAAATCATCACCAGCTCTGATGCAGGAACGTTTGTCTTATGCTAGAGACGTTGCCCCAGAAATTGGCAAATGACTCAAAAAAAAATGAAACTTTGGTACGCATAACGAGCAAAACCCCGTTCAATTTCAAACTAAAGATTTAGTAATGGTTCAGAGGGTTTGTTTTCTGGCCATGCTCTATTACCACGTTACATAGGTCTTAAGAAGTCGTGAGTAAAGAAAACGATTGTAAATTATGTAGTTAAGATTATGGATAAAAACAATAGGAACAATAGTATTTCACTAAATCAACTGAAATCTTATCATTCCAAAACAAACTAATTACCCATCATCACTTACTTATCTACAATCAGGGGGAAAAATACAT
The DNA here is from genome assembly GCF_026875155.1 of Cherax quadricarinatus. NCBI lineage: Eukaryota > Metazoa > Arthropoda > Malacostraca > Decapoda > Parastacidae > Cherax > Cherax quadricarinatus. The sequence goes on along the minus strand of NW_026506881.1, from coordinate 60,683 downwards.
CATTGAAGGTGTCAAAAGAGCGGACGGTCACCCTTAAAATTTCTGAGGCTCCTACTCAATTTTTATATTCTTCTTTACAATCTGGACGATCCAAAAAGGCAAAGAAATAAGTAACTTAATATTGAATTTATAATGATATTTGGAGATGTGCCAAAAAAAACTAGTACTTTGGGTATCACGAAGTCGAGCTCCGCCGATTCGCGTCTCCAATCAAACAACACCTTATAGAGTGAAGCCCTGCTTAAACTTCAGATTTGAAGCATGAGGTGTCTTTCTTCTCGAAAATTGGATTGTAGGGAACGAAGTAAGTGTCCTTGGGGCCGTCAACCTTGCCTGTTTAGTTCCAAACCAGACGGAACATTCGCATGTGTACAGACTATAGTAAGAATAAATTCAGTCACAATATAGACGGATACCCTCTTCACTCGAATAGACGATCTGATAGTTACTGTCTCAAGCCTTAAATTCGTGAGTCGACTTGATTTATGCGAGGTATTACCAGGTCCTCCTGGCGCCAAAGGATAAGAGGCAAAACAGCCTTGTATTTATAAGATGGTTTGTTCTATTACAGAGTTATGCCCTTGGTTTATGTATCGCGAGGGCACTCAACCTATTCAGAAGACTTATGAACGAGCTAATCGACCCTTTTGGAGGGAGGGCATATCTTGATGATTTGGTAGTGTTTGCGACTCGTGGGAAAAAGAGAAGAAACACTTATTCGACTGGAAGCTTTATTCATATTCCCTAGTAGCTATAATTTCATTGTCATTCTAGCAAAGTGTGCTTTTGGACTAAGAAACTATTAAATACTTTGGGGGGTTGATTCAAATTAGGACAAGGGAGAAAGTCGGTACCTTAACCTTAAAGTAAAAGCCCATTTATGAATTCACTCTTCAAGTGATAGAAAGGGCGAGTGCAAAGGATTTTGGGTATGATTAGCTATACCGAAGTTTTTGCCCCAACTTTGCCAAAATTAGCTGCTCCTTGACTGATTAAATAGTCCTAGAATAACACTTAAATGGACCCTGGAATGTAATGAAGCTTTTTGAAAAAGTAAAAAGATTGCTCTATGTCTCTCCTGTATTACAGTCCCATTTTTTTACCCACAAAACCTTTATCTTGCAGATTGATGTGCAGCTGCTATGCTTTAGGGCAAGTCTTGTACAAAAATTCATCAGATAAATAAAGTTTTGCATCCCATTTGCTATTTTTCATCAAAGTTTAAGTCCCATCAAAGAAATTATTCAACTGTTTTGAAAAGGATGGGCATTAGCCCTGGTAGTTTCTTAGGGGTATTTTCGATGTATATCCTTGGACATGGCCTCATAAAATATCAATATTTTCCGATCACACCCCTTAAAAATTATAAATACCATTGAAATAAAAAAAAATGCCCGAATTTCTGAGGCTGGGCTCTCAGAATTCAGGCCTATTCATCAGCATTAATCTTATAAAAGGCCCGAGCTAAAGTTACTTGCGGACGCTCTTTCGCGCGTCCCTAATATAGTTCATTCATTTGACAAATTTGTTGTCTAAATTTTTACTTTAAACATTTAAACATTTAGATTTCTGTTTATCTAATGTTTTGTCTATTTACAGTAACTGTATGTGTGGTAAACATGCAGTATCGAGAGCTGGGAGATTTGGTGAGAGAGAGGCTGGCTACTGCCCTCCTTTCCCGCTACCCCCGAAGGTTATGATGCATGTATTAACGCTAACGGTGATACTAGAAGTCTGGGCGCAGACACGCCTTGTCTCTCGGATCACGAAGTCCCTTCGATATGATCAATTTCTATGCTTTTCGATACAGAACCTTTGGAAAAAAAAACAATAAATCCCTGTACTAATACTGTCCTAAGGGACGGGGTTGTTACGCAGAGATGCAGTTATTAATATATGTCTTTATAATGTGCTTCATCTCTTTCTAATTTTTTATTGCGATTACTATCGTTAAATGCTAAAACGGGAGTATTCAGAGCTTAATATTAAATATTCACAGTTTCACTTTTCCCATTTTTTCATTATATGTTATTTGCTGAGGAAATGTGTTAACGACCAATTTGTTTGGCCTCACTTTCTACACTACTCGCCTGAAAGCGAGCTGACGTCAGGTGTGAGTGGTGTCGATAAAACAGTACAGCACCTCTTCTGTGTAGAGAAGGGTCTCCACTGCTTAATAAACTTTACTCGCTTATGTCACCAGAAATTCTGAATTTTTCGTTAAACAGAAGTTCTCGTCTGTGGAGACTTCGACTTTGCTAAGTCATTAACCTAATCTCCTAAGACAATTAGAAATATTGTACTTTTGTGTACTGTTTATGAAAGGTTCATACAACCAAAAATTGAGGTCTTCATCTTCAAGTAATTTAATAAGGTCTTTATATATATATATTATATATATATATATATATATATATATATTTATAATATATATATATATATATATTTTATATTATATATATTTAAGATTAAGATTCAACAAAATCTTTGTCTATTTCTATATTAAAAGATTACATTTTTAAAATGTTTTTGTTGATCCCACTAAAACTTATTACGACAGGACTGGTGAAACGATTCTCCTTGAAAAAAGTCCCCTAGACTAAACAACGCCCAGGGTTTAAAAAGTTTGTGTAATACAAGGTGACAAGGAGAGAAGAGGGGTGGATCGACTGCATATTTATGGACTGCAAGAAGGCCTTCGACACAGTTCCTCAAAAGAGGTTACTGCAAAGCTAGAGGTCAGGGCACACTTAAACAGGGCAAAGGACTTGCAATGGATCAGAGGAGAATCCCTGACAGGGAGGCAACAACGTGTCATGGGTACGCGACGAGGTATCTGAAGTGGGCGCCTGTGGACTAGCGGGGTTCCACAGGGAGTTCAGTCCTAGGACCTGTGATGTTATTGGTATATATGAGACCAGCACTATAACGGTAGGGATTGACTCAGAGTGTCTTTGTCTGCAAGATGATGCGACCAGATAATGAGGAAGAATCAAAGGATGAGGATCTGGCAGGACGATAAAGAGACCATGGACAAACTACAAGCTGGTCCAGCATAACTGGCTCCGTGAATTTAACCCTGCAACAATGCAAAGTCATGAAGATTTGGGGGATGGGCTAAGAGACCGCAGACACAATATAGTTTAGATGGGCAAAAGATCCTGCAACCTTATCAAGGAAAAAAGATCTGGGGGTGGGTATAACACGAAGCATAATTCTGAGGCGCACAGCAATCAGATAACGGCCTGAGACATAAACTGGCGCCTGGCAAACCTTACGGATGCGTTTCCGATACCTCAGTATGGATTTTCGTTCAAGGGACTCTGTATACAATTTACGTTCAGGCCCCATAAGGTATGCAGCACCAGTTTGGAAGAATCCACATAGTCAAGCACGTCAAAGAAATTAGAGGAAAGTTGAAAAGGTTTTGCAATCAGTCTAGTCCCAGAGCTACGGAGGATTTGTCCTACGAAGAAGTTTGAGGGAATTCGGGCCAGACGACAACTGGAGGACTGGAGGGTCAGGGAGACATGTTAACGACATATAAAATACTGCGCGGATAGACAAGGTGGACAAAGGACCGGAAGTCCAGAGATGGGACACAGGACACAAGAGGTCAACAATGGGAAGTTTAAGAACAGATGATTTCAATGGAGATGTTAGGAAGTATGTTATAAGTCATAGAGTAGGCAGGCCGTGGAATAACCTAGAAAGTGACGTAGTGAAGGCGGGAACCATACATAGTTTTATGGGAGGTATGCTAGAGCTCATGGGGGGGAGGGAGAGGAGAGAGAGGGGACCTAGTAGCAATCAGCGAAGAGGCTGGCGGAAGGCCAGGAATCGCAGCGCTGTGAATCGGACCCTGCAACACAATAGGTGAGTACAAATATGGTGAAGTACACACACAAACACACACACACCACCACACACACACAACACACACACACACACACACACAGAAGGGATCAAAAGACGGAGAGGTGGGGCACACCACAAGTGCTGGACACTGTGCACACAACCGAGGAAGAAGTGATAGAGGCTTCTGAGTGGTAGATACCCAAAAGGCAATGGGCTAGATAAAATCTCCCCATGGGTATTGAGAGAGGGAGCAGAGGCGCTATGTGTAACCTAACAAAACTATATTCCATTACTTCTCTCGAAACAGGGGAGATTGCCTGAGGCATGGAAGACAGCCAAATGAGTCCCAATCTTTAAAAAAGGACGACAGACATGAAGCATTTTTAAAATACAGATAGTGTCACTGAATGTATAGTATGCAAAAATATGGAGAAGATTATCAGGAGAAGAGTGGTGGAACACCTAGTAGGAAACGAATCTCATCAACAGCATCACAAACATGGTTTCAGGGACGGGAAATCCTGTGTCACAAAACCTACGGAGTTCTATGAACATGGTGACAGCAGTATGACAAGATGAGAGAGGGTGGGTGGATGCATTTTTCTTGCGACTGCAAGAAGGCGCTTTGACACAGTTCCACTCAAGAGCATTGGTGCAAAAACTGGGGAGGACCAAGCAGGGTAACAGGGAAGGCACTTACAATGGATCAGGGAATACTTGTCAGGAAGACAGCAGCGAGTCACATGGTAAGTAGGCGCGGTTGTCAGAGTGGGCACATGTGACCAGCGGGGGTCCCGCAGGGGGCAGTCCTCCCTAGGACCAGTGCTGTTTCTGGTATTTGAGAACGACATGACGGAAGGAACAGGACTTGAGGTGTCACTGTTTGCAGGATGACGTGAAGTTGATGAGAAGAATTCACTCGATCGAAGACCAGGCAGAACTACCAAGGGATCTGGACAGGCTGCAGACCTGGTCCAGCAAATGGACTCCTCGGAGTTATCCCACCAAGGTGCAAAGTCATGAGATTGGGGGAGGGCAAGAAGGCCCGACAGGACGGGTACAGGTCTAGGGGGTCAAGTGACTACAAAACCTCCTCAAGGAAAAATATTTGGGTGTGTGTATAAACACCAGGCACATACTCCTGAAGCGAAAATAAAACCAAATAACTGCTGACAGCATATGGGCGCCTAGCAAACCTCAGAAACTGAATTCCGACATCTTAATAAGGAAATCATTCAGTACCCTGATTTCACGTGTACGTTAGGACATATTGGGAGTATGTGCACCAGTTTGGAACCTCATGAGCCAAGCTCGTGGGTGAAGGGGAAAACTGAGAAAGTGCAAAGGTTTGCAACAAGCCTAGTCCCAGAGCTAAGTTGTATGGTCCTACGAGGAGAGGTTAGGGAAAATTCAACCTGACCGGACACTAGAGGACAGGAGAGATATGGGGGACATGATAACAGACAATACAAAATATGAGAGGAATTGAAGGTGGACTAAGACTGGATGTTCCGGAGATTGGACACAGTAACAAGGGGGGACACAGTTGGAAGCTGAAGACAATGGAATCACAGGGATGGTTAGGAAAGTATTTCTTATGCACAGGTAGTCAGTAAGTGGAGAATAGCTTTGGGGAAGCGATGTAGGTTTTTGGAGGCCAGGATCCAACATTGCTTTAAGCAGAGGGTATGATAAAGCTCACGGACTCAGGGAGAGTGACTAGTAGCGATCAGTGAAGAGGCGGCGGGCCAAGGAGCTCGGACTCGACCCCCGCAACTCAATAGGTGAGTACACTAGGTGAGTACACAACCACACACCACTAACCACACACAAACACACACCACACACCACACACACACACACACACACACACACACACACACAAACAACAAACAAACACAAAAACACCCCACACACAAACACCACACACACACACACACACACACACACACACACACACACACACACAAAACACACACACACACACACACACACACACACACACCACAACACACTCACACACAAAACACACACACACACACACACACACACACACACACACACCACACACGCAGCACAAACAATCGCACACACACACACACAAAACACACATACACACACACACACTCACACACACACAAACACACACACACACAACACAATCACAAAGCAAACACACACACACACAAACAAACACACTCACACCCACACAAACACACACACCCACACACACACACACACAACAAAACTCAAACACACAACACACACCAAACACACAGACACGCAATACACACACACAAACACACACACACACACACAAAACACAAAAAAACACACACAGACACAAACACACCACACAAACACACACACACACACACACCACATTCACACCACACACACACACAACACCACACAAACCACACACAACACAACACACAAACAACACACGCACACACACCACACACATCTTCTTGGACTGCAAGAAGGCCTTTGACACAGCCTCACAAGAGATTAGTGCAAAGCTAGAGCAATCAGGCGCGCATATAACAGGAAGGGCACTGCACTGGATCAGAGTATACCTGACAGGGAGGCAACAAAGAGTCATGGTCGTAAAGCTGTATCACAGTGTAGGCACATGTGACGAGGGGGGTCCCACAGGGGTCGGTCCTAGACAGTGCTATTTTTGGTATATGTGAACGACATGGACGGAAGGGTTGTTAGTCTCAGGAGAGTGTCCCTGTTTGCATGATGATGTGAAGATAATGAGGAAGAATTAAATCTGATGAGGAACAGGGCAGACTTCAAAGAGGAACTGGACAGACGGACATCTGGTCCAGCAAATGGCTTCTCGAATTTAATTTTTTTTCCTGCCAAAATGCAAAAGTCTTGAAGTGGGGGAGGGGCACAGAGACACAGACAGGTTAGGCTAGGTGCCAAAGACCTGCACACCTCACTCAAGGAAGAAAGATCTTGGGGTGAGTATAACACCGAGCATGTCTCCGGGAAGCACACATCAATCAGATTAACTGCTGCAGCCTATGGAAGCGCATGGCGCAAACCTGGAGGAACAGCATTTCCGGAAACTTAGTAAGGATCATTCAAGACACTGTACACGTGTATGTCAGGCCCATATGGAGTATCGCAGCTACTGTTTGGAACCCGCACTTGATAAAGCACGTCAAGAAACAGAGAAGTACAAAGGTTTGCGAACCAAAGGTTAGTTCGAGCTAAGGGGAATGTCCTATGAGGCAAGTTTAAGGAAAAAATGGCCTGACCACACTGGAGGAAGGAGGGTCTGGGGAGACATGATATACGACATATAAAATACTGCGTGGAATAGACCAAGGTGAGACACAAAGACAGGTGTTCCAGGGAGGGGAACAGAAAAAGAGGCCACAATTGGAGTTGAGACACAATTGAGTCAGAGAGGATAGTAGGAAGTTGTTCTTCAGTCTTAGGAGTTGTAAGGCAGTGGAAGTAGCCTAAGAAAATGACGTAGTGGAGGCAGGAACTTACACAGTTTAAGACGAGGTTTGATAAAAAGCTCATGGAGCGGGCGAGAGGGGAAGAGAGGGCCTAGTAGCAACGTTTGATAGTGAGGCGGGGCAAGGAGGAGCTAGGACTTCGACCCCTGCAACCACAAATAGGTGAGTACAAATAATGAGGTGAGTACACACACAGGACACCAACACACACACCACAAAAAACACAAACACACACACACAACACACAAACACACACACAACACATACACACAACATACAAACACCACACACAAACACACACATCCAAACAACCCACACAACACACACACCACACTTACACACCAACACAAAAACACACACACTCACACCACACAACTCACAACACACAAACACACACAAATACACACCACACACAACAAACACCCACACACACACACACGCACACAAAACACACACAAAAACAACACACCAAACACACAACACCACACCCACACACACACACCAACCACACCAACATACACAAAAAAACACCACACACTCACGACAGCACACAAACACACGCACACAACACACACACACACACACCACACACACACAACACACACACAACACACACACACACAAAACACACCACAAAAACTCACCACACACCACACTCACACACCACACAACACAACACACACACGCACACACACCCAACACACACAAACACAACCACATACACACCCACACACACAAGCACACAACGCACACAAAACACACACACACAACACACACACACACACACACACACACACACACACACACACACACCCACACACACACACGGCACACACACACACACAACAGGATTACAAAAACTCACTACACACAAAAAACACACACACAAACACACACACACCACAAACAAACACACACAAACAGACTACAAACCTCCACTCAAAAGAAAAAAGATCTTGGGGTGGAGTATAACACCAGGCAATCTCTGAAGGATATCAACCAATAACTGCTGCAGCAAAATGGGCGCCACAAACCTCGGAACAGCATTCGACATCTTAAATAAGGAATCGTTCAGGACCTGTACACCGTGTCGTTAGGCCTATATACTGGAGTATGCGGCACCAGTTTTTGGAACCCACCACTATCAAGCATGTAAAAGACGCTAGTGAAAGTGCAAAGGTTTGCAACAAGACTAGACCCAGATCTAAGGAGTATGTCCTACGAGGAGAGGTTAGGGAACATCGACTGACGACACTGGAGGAACAGGAGAGATAGGAGGGACATGATGAGACATACAAATACTGAGAGGAATTAAAGGTGGGACAAAGGACAGGGATGTTCCAGAGATGGGACACAGCAACAGGGGGGACACAGTTGGGAAGTTGAAGAACTCACCCGGTTGTTAGAAAAGTATTTCTTCATCCTTGAGTAGCAGGAAGTGGAATTAGTTTGGGAAGTGATGTTAAGTGAAGGCAGGATCATACATATCTTTTATGCAGAGGGCATGATAAAAGCACACGGGTTCAGGGGTGGGAGTGACTTGTTAAGTGACCAGTGAAAAAAGGCGGGGCCCAGGAGCTCGGACTCGACTCCTTAATAAAACTACAGTCCTGCATCACTAACGTGTTTATAGTATGTAAGGTACATGGAGAAGATCATCAGCGAGGGGAGTGGTGGGGCACTGGAAAGAAACAAGTGTAGATAATAGGACAACCAGAACGGTTTTCAGGGAAGGAAAAATACCTGTGTCACAAAACTACTAGAGGTTTTATGACAAGGTTTACGCAGAGATGCAGTTATAAATATATGTTCGTTCTGATTTGTCATCTTTTAATATAGTTGCAATTTACTATCATTTATATGCTAAACGAGGAGTAATCAGGCTTTATAATTTTTCTATATTCATTTTCACCTTTTCCATTTTTCTTTATAGGTTCTGCTGAGGAAATGGTTAACGAACAATTTGTTGGCCTCACTTCTAACATACTCGCCTGAAGCGAGTCTTGGGACGTCAGGTGTGAGTGGGGTTAGATTAAACTGTACAGCACCTCTCTCTGTGTAGAGAAAAAAGATGTCTCCACAGCTTTACTAACTTTACTTGTCGATCTCTTGGCCGAAAAAATTCCGTATGGATTTACGTGTTTTGGCGCGTGTCAGACTTCGCGCCCGACGCGGCCAGTTCCCGTTCTTTAGTTTTCAATCCTATCACAAGCCATCCCTGAGTACTCTTAGCTAAAGTTTTACAGTTCGCTTCTGCAGTCTTCCATTGGTTGAGAGATCAATCATATTAACACGCGGTTCTTGAATTCGAACTACAACACGCATTTTTTTTTTTTTCCCTCCCACCCTTACTATCTACTCTTGGATTATACTTTTCTACAATGTCGGTAAAAGTACTGATTGTGGTGTTTGTGCTTAAATGAATAGTTTAGGCATATTTTGATATTTACCTTAAGTCCGTTGTGAAGCATTAATATGGTGTAGCATGCAGTTGAAAAAAGTGAATAAGCATAGTTAAAGTTCTGAATTCTTTCGGTCTTGCGAGAGTAGTTTTCCGGGAATGTCCAAATTTATGTCAAATAAAATTTTTTTAAAAAAATTTCAATTGCATATTGATCTCTGTAGTGGTCGGATATACAGGAGGTTTCTATTGACCTTCCAGTTCTCCATGAGTAGGCTGTTTTATGGGGGAGCAGTCGACCAGCGGTCGAGGTATGTCTGCGTTTTGAAGACAGTGGATCGGAACAAGAGGTGTTAGACGAATCCAGAATTGCTGGATTCGTGGTGAGAATACTTGGCCACGGATGCAACAGGATGCAGAAGATGTCTAGTGATGTGAGGAGGAAGAAGAAAGGAAAGATAGGCCAGCCAAAAAGCAGAAAGTAATGAGGAAAAAGAAAAATTTTAGGATTGTGGAATACCCGGTTGAGGGGATGTGATCCATGAGAATTTTGCTCTTCAAGTTTCATCTCAGTGGACCGTAGGTTGTCATTGAAAATGATCCTTTGCCGGCATAATGAACATGAAAAGCCTCTAGCAATTAGGTCCTCAATATGAGTATTTTCGTATGTTCGTTTCTCCAGCAATGATAGATAACAATTGCATATCAAACAAAATTTGTATGCAAGGCAAAAAGACGTTAATAGTACTTTTTCAACAGTATTCTGAAGAGATCTTGTGGTTCATAGGTATTTTGTTGATCTTGGGTTATTGCTTCACTACTATCCGCGAATGACTATTGCGGAAAAAGCTGCTTTTAGGATCCCACAGGTTGTAGATAGCATGGCCGTCTAAGAGGTTTAGGTACCTTAGAAGTCATATTCATTTCTTTGACAACACAAAAAAGGATAATGACAGATTTCTACAAAGTATTGCCTCTTTACACTGAACTAACTAATGATTGCTTGAAAATTTTCCAGCTTCACCCAAGATATCTATTGAGTGAAGTCATGGTGAATGTCAAGGGTTTAATTTTAAAACTGCTTGGAAAACATAAGGCTGTACATCAAACAAAACCAGATTAAGTTGGGTTTCAAACTTTTTGTCGTGAAGTCAAGATGGACTCATTCATGATATAATCATGTATCATGGACAACCAAACTTTTGACACACATCCATACATCGCCACAGGAATGAATCTAAACTTCCAATTAGGTACAAAGATGTTCTGGGTACTTGCACAAACTATGAACAAGGACAAAAACACATCAGCAATATGCTGACAATTCTTTTCAAGTATACCTTTGGTCAAGCTACTAAGAGATAAGTATTAACTGCAGTTACAACTGGAAACAGTACGTTGATATAAGATGTAGGTAAGCCACATCTGGTGCCTATCAAACAAATGGAAAGGAACAGTGTGGGTCTTGTGCGGCAATTTTTGCTTCAACAAACAATGATGGTGTCCTTGTTGTGTAAGAGGAAAAGGAACAACAAAGTTGGGATTTAAGTGACAACTGATATTGGGGTTTCGAGCTCTGAGGTTTTGTTGACAGATATGCAAGGGTACAAGAGGAAAAAGAAGCAAAATATCGTGCCTGCAGTCATCAAGAAATCTATAATGCAAAACATGGGGAGGTATTGACAAATGTAAACATGTTGGTGCATCCTCTTCAAAACACCAAAGAAATTCAAAACGTTGGTACTTGTGGTATTTCCTATATTTTGATCTTGCTTTGTGAATGCATGGCACTGCTTTGTTGCGTGATTTTCTCGAGCAAATAAAGCAAATGTGAATGCAACTGAAGTATTTTCGGAATTGTATCTCTGAAATTGCAAGGTCTATCAGGACAAAAACCTTAGGAGGGAGCATCCTAAGAAACAACTCCAAGACCTTCACCAACTAATTCTCCATGTAACTTCCAATGGTGTTGGCCTTAGTGAAACCTGGGAGAGGGAAAACGCTTCAGAAAATGGCCTGATGACAGTGTTAGGAAAGACATTAGTCTAATGCATTCAATTGCAGGGCTAAAAGGCGTTACTTGCAAGTATTGCTGGCAACTCGTAGAGAAAACGGTAACATCGTCATTCGTGTGTAGTGTATGCAAAGTAAATCTGTGCTTTAAAGGAACGATAGAAAAATTGTTTTCTAGGACTTCATACTTTCCATTTAGCAATAAGAATCATTGGTTCTTCCAAATGAAATCTCAGGAATATTGGGATTGAAACTTGCATCACTTTACAATTTGGCATTGGTGATATTTGCTTCCTCTTTTTATATTTTTTGTAACAATTATTAAAAATTGTTTTGATACAAGTTCCATTTATGTTTTTTATAGTGGCGGTTTGGATATTAAATTTAAAAATTTTTTTGTGTGTTGTATTAACAATTGCATGTTTGCAACATTAAATTTTTTAATCCCTATTGTCGGGAGCTGACTAATATTTTCGGGTTCTTCGGAGAGGGAGATTGGGCAATTGCTCGAAAACTAACCTCAGAAATCTATTATATGGGATCAGAGAACTTGTATTGAGTTACTTATCCTCCATCGGAAGAGTTCCAGATTTCAGATTTTCAAATTTTCAGAAACCTTGACGATGAGTTTTAGTCACAAGAAATTCTGAAATTTTCGGTGAAACAGTAGTTTCGTATCGTGGAGATCTTCGACGCTGTGTAATGCAATTAACCGAATCTTCCTTAGAACAGTGTTAGGAATATTGTAATTTTGTGAACTGTATTGAAAGGTTCATTACAACAAAAAATTGAAGTATTCATCTTTAAGTAAATATTAAAGTATATATATATTATATATATATATATATATTATATATATATATATATATATCTTATTATATATATATATATATCTTATTTATTATATATATATATTAAGAATAGATGCAAAAAATACTTTGTCTATTCTAAATTTTAAAGATACATTTTAAAATGTATTGTTGGATCTCCCTACAACCTTATTACGGACAGGGACTGGGAGAACGTATTCTCCTTGAAATAGTCCCCTAGACTAACAACGCCCAGGTTTATAAAGTTTGTCATAATATTAATGGGGGGCCCCTACTGTCCGAGTGACTGAACGTGAAATAAGACTTATAAAATATGCTGAATTAATCTGCCCGGTTGAAGACCTTAGTTGAACGACTGAATTGTTAAAGTTTACAAACTTGTTGGAAAATAGCAAAAAGTCTTCGGAGTTATGTATGACAAGCACTAATTCTTCTGTTTTCCTATACGGGCTATCATTCGGAATTTACTTTTTCCCGACGCCACAGAAGAAGACTCCGGCGAGGATTTAGACAGATAAATGAAGTTAATTTCACAATTTTGACCGGCAAGTCTATTAGTAAATGAAATGGGGAAATGCATTCAGTAGCTATAAGGACATTATCACGAGACTAGATCTCCAAGACCAGTTTTCGTCTCAAGATCAGACCACTTGGGGAAAACCTAGCTTCAACGGTATTAAGTAGTACACCATGGAACAACAACATTCTCTCTACGTTGGACGGATACCCGAGCTCCGGTGAAGAATAATCCAGTGTTTTTCAGTGGAAACTCCATTCTAATGCCTCCAGAGATCCACTCTCCTGGAAACAATTCGAAGATTAGAAACGCTTCTTGATTTACAAACTACGTACATTGAAGCCCAACGTAAGTGTAAAACATTGAGGGGAACGTTTGGAAAGAGAATCCATCAGACGTGTTAGAAACTCAACTAGGAAAAATGGAACTTAATCCGCAGACACAAGAGTCGAGACGTTCAATGTCATCAAGCGGCAGCCATGGTTCCCAGATTCTGTGAAGAAAACCTCGACGCAATTTTTGAAGCCTTTGAAAACTAGGCTCAATAATTATGAAGTGGCCCAGGGTTATGGGCGTGCCCTGATTCTGATTCTCACTACTCTAGGGAAAAAGCACAGCGCTAGCACGGCCGTCCTTACCCTTGCCAGTCTTCTCATAAGAGACACGAATGAAGGAAAACTGTATTGGAGCTTTGACTTATGTTGCCTGCTAGTTATCTACGGTCGGTCCGGTCTTTGAAGCGCAACCCACAGCAGTTCCCGGGTAGAGTTTGGCCCGAGGGAAAGAGGCAGCATTTGAGTGACGGCCTTAGGGGGCTTCAAATTACAATACTGTGGAATCCTTTGAAATTGTTTTTAAATGAAGGATTACCTCATTTTTTGACGGACAGTCCTAACATACTTACCTTATCGGGGACGCTTAAGCCTCAACGCTAAATAGAAAACTGCGTCGTGGGCTGTTCATTATGAGATTGCTCAACCTGGATGACGGGGTTAGAGTAAACGTCAAGAGGCCTTTTCGCGAAAAATCCAAGAAAGAATCAAAGTTTGAAAAAGAGCGTATATACGGTGCGTTCTCCCAAACTGGGAAAGTAATTCAGTTTCGGAAAATATTCAAGTCTTAAAAAGGAAGATGTTTCCCAAGTTTTGTTAATTACTGCCACAAATGGGGACATTTGGAGTAAACCAATGTAGAGAGAAAAAAATGAAATGGAAATATGAAAATCCCAGGAGATACCTACTCTAGTGATCTAATCCCAGGTCAAGATTAAACCAGGCTGTTAAGAACGAACTTGGAGTCCCGTCCCATCCAGAGACACAAACAGACGAGGATGACTACATTCTGAAACCAAGGTACACGAGGCCATAGGAAACCTTACCTTGCTACACCCGAAAAGTCGGCCTCGACGAAAAAAAGGTTTAGTTTACAGTTTTCATTTAGAGACACAGGGAGTTATTGTTCTTTATTGAGGACAGAGTATTATTAACATTGATGATCACTCAGACACCAAGATAGAAGAAGTCTTGTTTGAGGCGTTTTGGGTGGTGCCTTAAATTAAATAGACCATTGCATAAAGATGTTTGTGGATCTCCCAGACTATGTGGGTTTGGATAACTGTTTAGAGTATCGTAGTAAAGAATTTCCCATTCAGGGTGTGGGACTGTTGATCGGATAATGATGTATACCACCTGGTATTTGTAAATGAACCGATGGTGATAAATAACTTCTGAAACCACTATGCTTTGGAATGCATTCAAACGTAGGTCAGGCATTATTTCCCTTGAACATTATTACTCGTGTGTGTCTCGCCTCGCGATTGTGGCGCATCGAAAATAAAGACCTGGGTTTAAATTTCCTTCTACGACTCTATTCAGGTCTATCAAACACCTCAGTAAGGCAATTACCCCAAACTGAACCTTTAACTAGTGCAAGTATGATTAACCCCAGTGTTCCGCTGGGAAAAAGGTCTTCGGAAGTAATGACCGATTCAGGGGCCTAACTTTAGATCCAGTTAAATCAATGTAGAAGTATAGCTGTTTTGAGGAAACAGGCCACAATCTACTATAAAACTGTTATTATTCCAAGGATGGTTTCCTCATGAAAAAGCCACGAAAAGTTAGGTTCAAAGAAGTGAGGAGTTAGTAGTTTGCCAACCTCTGTTTCGAGATACCACTCTTGAATTTTCTATATAGTCTCTAGTGGAACATTTGGGACAAGGGAAGACTTTTAGGAAAAATAGCAAAAATTTTTATTGGCCTAAGATTGTTGGGGGAAATGGTGAGAAGAAATACGTTAACGAATGTCGTATTTGCATGATTGAAGGCGCAGGTAAGACGGCTCATAAACCTTCCCGGCCCCCCTAATTCCATTCCTGCACGAGGAGAACCTTTCTCTTCGTCTTTTTCATTGAATTTGTGAGGACCTCTGCAAAGACCGTCAGGGAAACCATTATTTATTTACATCTGGGCTACTAGTACAAGATATATGGACGTATCCTGTTAGGGGGAAAATTTACCTTCTCGGGTGATTGTTCGTTCCTTGTTAAAGTTCCTTTTCTCAAGTGGGATATCCCCAGTGAAATTCAGTCAGACAAGGAACGAACTTTACTTCTAAAACCTTCAGAAGACAGCAGGTTCCCACTTGGGGTATAGAATTCTTTGTTGTCCACAAGTATCACCTCAATCCCCAAGGAGCTCTGGAACGTTTTCACCAGAATCTAAAAATCTATGTAAGGCATACTGGAACCGTTTTCCCAAGATTGGGATGAGGGGGGGATACCTTTATTATTGTTTCATTACGAAACAGTGAAAACGAGAGTACGAGCTACACTCCGTTTGTACTCATCTAAGGGCATCAGGTCAGAGGCCACTAGATGTATTGAATGATATGGGACTGGCAAAACAACATCTCTATTAAATCATCACCAGCTCTGATGCAGGAACGTTTGTCTTATGCTAGAGACGTTGCCCCAGAAATTGGCAAATGACTCAAAAAAAAATGAAACTTTGGTACGCATAACGAGCAAAACCCCGTTCAATTTCAAACTAAAGATTTAGTAATGGTTCAGAGGGTTTGTTTTCTGGCCATGCTCTATTACCACGTTACATAGGTCTTAAGAAGTCGTGAGTAAAGAAAACGATTGTAAATTATGTAGTTAAGATTATGGATAAAAACAATAGGAACAATAGTATTTCACTAAATCAACTGAAATCTTATCATTCCAAAACAAACTAATTACCCATCATCACTTACTTATCTACAATCAGGGGGAAAAATACATCATTGAAGGTGTCAAAAGAGCGGACGGTCACCCTTAAAATTTCTGAGGCTCCTACTCAATTTTTATATTCTTCTTTACAATCTGGACGATCCAAAAAGGCAAAGAAATAAGTAACTTAATATTGAATTTATAATGATATTTGGAGATGTGCCAAAAAAAACTAGTACTTTGGGTATCACGAAGTCGAGCTCCGCCGATTCGCGTCTCCAATCAAACAACACCTTATAGAGTGAAGCCCTGCTTAAACTTCAGATTTGAAGCATGAGGTGTCTTTCTTCTCGAAAATTGGATTGTAGGGAACGAAGTAAGTGTCCTTGGGGCCGTCAACCTTGCCTGTTTAGTTCCAAACCAGACGGAACATTCGCATGTGTACAGACTATAGTAAGAATAAATTCAGTCACAATATAGACGGATACCCTCTTCACTCGAATAGACGATCTGATAGTTACTGTCTCAAGCCTTAAATTCGTGAGTCGACTTGATTTATGCGAGGTATTACCAGGTCCTCCTGGCGCCAAAGGATAAGAGGCAAAACAGCCTTGTATTTATAAGATGGTTTGTTCTATTACAGAGTTATGCCCTTGGTTTATGTATCGCGAGGGCACTCAACCTATTCAGAAGACTTATGAACGAGCTAATCGACCCTTTTGGAGGGAGGGCATATCTTGATGATTTGGTAGTGTTTGCGACTCGTGGGAAAAAGAGAAGAAACACTTATTCGACTGGAAGCTTTATTCATATTCCCTAGTAGCTATAATTTCATTGTCATTCTAGCAAAGTGTGCTTTTGGACTAAGAAACTATTAAATACTTTGGGGGGTTGATTCAAATTAGGACAAGGGAGAAAGTCGGTACCTTAACCTTAAAGTAAAAGCCCATTTATGAATTCACTCTTCAAGTGATAGAAAGGGCGAGTGCAAAGGATTTTGGGTATGATTAGCTATACCGAAGTTTTTGCCCCAACTTTGCCAAAATTAGCTGCTCCTTGACTGATTAAATAGTCCTAGAATAACACTTAAATGGACCCTGGAATGTAATGAAGCTTTTTGAAAAAGTAAAAAGATTGCTCTATGTCTCTCCTGTATTACAGTCCCATTTTTTTACCCACAAAACCTTTATCTTGCAGATTGATGTGCAGCTGCTATGCTTTAGGGCAAGTCTTGTACAAAAATTCATCAGATAAATAAAGTTTTGCATCCCATTTGCTATTTTTCATCAAAGTTTAAGTCCCATCAAAGAAATTATTCAACTGTTTTGAAAAGGATGGGCATTAGCCCTGGTAGTTTCTTAGGGGTATTTTCGATGTATATCCTTGGACATGGCCTCATAAAATATCAATATTTTCCGATCACACCCCTTAAAAATTATAAATACCATTGAAATAAAAAAAAATGCCCGAATTTCTGAGGCTGGGCTCTCAGAATTCAGGCCTATTCATCAGCATTAATCTTATAAAAGGCCCGAGCTAAAGTTACTTGCGGACGCTCTTTCGCGCGTCCCTAATATAGTTCATTCATTTGACAAATTTGTTGTCTAAATTTTTACTTTAAACATTTAAACATTTAGATTTCTGTTTATCTAATGTTTTGTCTATTTACAGTAACTGTATGTGTGGTAAACATGCAGTATCGAGAGCTGGGAGATTTGGTGAGAGAGAGGCTGGCTACTGCCCTCCTTTCCCGCTACCCCCGAAGGTTATGATGCATGTATTAACGCTAACGGTGATACTAGAAGTCTGGGCGCAGACACGCCTTGTCTCTCGGATCACGAAGTCCCTTCGATATGATCAATTTCTATGCTTTTCGATACAGAACCTTTGGAAAAAAAAACAATAAATCCCTGTACTAATACTGTCCTAAGGGACGGGGTTGTTACGCAGAGATGCAGTTATTAATATATGTCTTTATAATGTGCTTCATCTCTTTCTAATTTTTTATTGCGATTACTATCGTTAAATGCTAAAACGGGAGTATTCAGAGCTTAATATTAAATATTCACAGTTTCACTTTTCCCATTTTTTCATTATATGTTATTTGCTGAGGAAATGTGTTAACGACCAATTTGTTTGGCCTCACTTTCTACACTACTCGCCTGAAAGCGAGCTGACGTCAGGTGTGAGTGGTGTCGATAAAACAGTACAGCACCTCTTCTGTGTAGAGAAGGGTCTCCACTGCTTAATAAACTTTACTCGCTTATGTCACCAGAAATTCTGAATTTTTCGTTAAACAGAAGTTCTCGTCTGTGGAGACTTCGACTTTGCTAAGTCATTAACCTAATCTCCTAAGACAATTAGAAATATTGTACTTTTGTGTACTGTTTATGAAAGGTTCATACAACCAAAAATTGAGGTCTTCATCTTCAAGTAATTTAATAAGGTCTTTATATATATATATTATATATATATATATATATATATATATATTTATAATATATATATATATATATATTTTATATTATATATATTTAAGATTAAGATTCAACAAAATCTTTGTCTATTTCTATATTAAAAGATTACATTTTTAAAATGTTTTTGTTGATCCCACTAAAACTTATTACGACAGGACTGGTGAAACGATTCTCCTTGAAAAAAGTCCCCTAGACTAAACAACGCCCAGGGTTTAAAAAGTTTGTGTAATACAAGGTGACAAGGAGAGAAGAGGGGTGGATCGACTGCATATTTATGGACTGCAAGAAGGCCTTCGACACAGTTCCTCAAAAGAGGTTACTGCAAAGCTAGAGGTCAGGGCACACTTAAACAGGGCAAAGGACTTGCAATGGATCAGAGGAGAATCCCTGACAGGGAGGCAACAACGTGTCATGGGTACGCGACGAGGTATCTGAAGTGGGCGCCTGTGGACTAGCGGGGTTCCACAGGGAGTTCAGTCCTAGGACCTGTGATGTTATTGGTATATATGAGACCAGCACTATAACGGTAGGGATTGACTCAGAGTGTCTTTGTCTGCAAGATGATGCGACCAGATAATGAGGAAGAATCAAAGGATGAGGATCTGGCAGGACGATAAAGAGACCATGGACAAACTACAAGCTGGTCCAGCATAACTGGCTCCGTGAATTTAACCCTGCAACAATGCAAAGTCATGAAGATTTGGGGGATGGGCTAAGAGACCGCAGACACAATATAGTTTAGATGGGCAAAAGATCCTGCAACCTTATCAAGGAAAAAAGATCTGGGGGTGGGTATAACACGAAGCATAATTCTGAGGCGCACAGCAATCAGATAACGGCCTGAGACATAAACTGGCGCCTGGCAAACCTTACGGATGCGTTTCCGATACCTCAGTATGGATTTTCGTTCAAGGGACTCTGTATACAATTTACGTTCAGGCCCCATAAGGTATGCAGCACCAGTTTGGAAGAATCCACATAGTCAAGCACGTCAAAGAAATTAGAGGAAAGTTGAAAAGGTTTTGCAATCAGTCTAGTCCCAGAGCTACGGAGGATTTGTCCTACGAAGAAGTTTGAGGGAATTCGGGCCAGACGACAACTGGAGGACTGGAGGGTCAGGGAGACATGTTAACGACATATAAAATACTGCGCGGATAGACAAGGTGGACAAAGGACCGGAAGTCCAGAGATGGGACACAGGACACAAGAGGTCAACAATGGGAAGTTTAAGAACAGATGATTTCAATGGAGATGTTAGGAAGTATGTTATAAGTCATAGAGTAGGCAGGCCGTGGAATAACCTAGAAAGTGACGTAGTGAAGGCGGGAACCATACATAGTTTTATGGGAGGTATGCTAGAGCTCATGGGGGGGAGGGAGAGGAGAGAGAGGGGACCTAGTAGCAATCAGCGAAGAGGCTGGCGGAAGGCCAGGAATCGCAGCGCTGTGAATCGGACCCTGCAACACAATAGGTGAGTACAAATATGGTGAAGTACACACACAAACACACACACACCACCACACACACACAACACACACACACACACACACACAGAAGGGATCAAAAGACGGAGAGGTGGGGCACACCACAAGTGCTGGACACTGTGCACACAACCGAGGAAGAAGTGATAGAGGCTTCTGAGTGGTAGATACCCAAAAGGCAATGGGCTAGATAAAATCTCCCCATGGGTATTGAGAGAGGGAGCAGAGGCGCTATGTGTAACCTAACAAAACTATATTCCATTACTTCTCTCGAAACAGGGGAGATTGCCTGAGGCATGGAAGACAGCCAAATGAGTCCCAATCTTTAAAAAAGGACGACAGACATGAAGCATTTTTAAAATACAGATAGTGTCACTGAATGTATAGTATGCAAAAAAATGGGGAAAATTATCAGGAGAAGAGTGGGGAACACCCAGAAAGGAACGATCTCATCAAAGCAGCCAAAATGGTTTGGGGCGGGAAATCCTTGTCAAAACCCACTGGAGTTCATGAATGGTGACAGCATAGACAAGGAGAGAGGGGTGGGGGGGATTTCATTTTTTGGGCGCAAAAGGCGTTGACACAGTTCCAACAAAGAGGTGCAAAAAAGGAGGGGGGAAAGCGGGATAACAGGGAAGGCACTACAAAGGTCGGGGAAACTTGTCAGGAAAACGCAGCGAGTCATGGGGTTTTCGTGGGGGGGTGTCAGAGTGGGCACCCGTACCAGCGGGGGCCCCCAGGGTCTTTTCCCGGACCAGTGCTGTTTTGGTATTTTTGAAGACCCTGACGGAAGGAACAGCTTGAAAGGGGTCCCTGTTTTCGATGACGTGAAGTTGATGAGAAAAATCACTCGATCGAAGACCCGGAGAACTACAAAGGGACGGACGGCTGCAGACCTGGTCCGCATTTGGTCCTGGAGGGTTTAATCCCCCCAATGCAAAATCATGAAGATTGGGGAAGGGCAAAGAAGGCCGAGGGGGGAGTACAGTCTAGGGGGGTCGAGACTACAAACCCCATCAAGGAAAAAAAAATTTGGGGGTATAACACCCGGCACATCTCCCGAAACGAAAATCAACCAAATAAGCTGCAGCATATGGGGCCCAGCAAACCTCAGAACGGGGATTCCGACATTTAATAAGGAATCATTCAGTACCCTGTCACCCTGTGTTAGGCCCATATGGAGTATGTGGCACCATTTGGGAACCCCCATTAGCCAACACGTGAAGAAACTAGAGAAAGTGCAAAGGTTGCAACAAGACTGCCCCAGAGCAAAGTGTATGCCCTACGAGGAGGGTTAAGGGAAAATAAAACCTGACGACCTGGGGACAGGAAGATAGGGGGGACATGATAAGCATAAAAAAACTGAAGGGATTGAAAGGGGGACAAAGCAGGATGTTCCAGGATTGGACACAGTAACAAAGGGGGCACAGTTGGGGGAAACTGAAGACCCAGATAATCACAGGGATGTTAGGAAATATTTCTTCAGCCACAGAGTAGTCAGTAAGTGGTTGCTTGGGGAAACGATGTAGTGGGGGCAGGCCTAAATAGCTTTAAGCAGAGTATGATAAAGCTCACGGTCAGGGAGAGTGACCTTTCGATCAGGAAGGGGGGGCAGGGGTCGGACTCGACCCCCAACCTCAATAGGTGAGTACAAAATAGGTGATACACACACACACCACACAAACACCACAAACCAAACACACCAAAAACACACACACACACACACACACACACACAAAAAACACACAAAAAAAAAAACACAAAAACACAAAACACAAAAAACCCCCACACAACCCCAAACCCCCCAAAAACCCCCACACACACACCACACACACACAACACACACACCAAACACAAAAAACACACCACACACACACACAACACCACACACCACCAACACACACAAACAAAACAAACACAAAACACACACACACCAACACAACAACACACACACCCCCCACACAAACACACACCCCAAAGCACACACACAAACACAAAAACAACACGCCCAAAACACAACCAAAACAACAACACACACACCACATTCCCAACACACAAAACACAAAACACCAAAACCACAACACACCACCCAAACACACACAGCACACACACACACACATTTCGGGACTGCAAGAAGGGGCTTTGAACAGTTCCCACAAGAGATTAGTGCAGAAGCTAGAGCATCAGGCGAATAACAGGAAGGGCACTGCAATGGTCAGAGAATCCCTGACAGGGAGGCAACAAGATCATGGTACGTAATGATGTTCACAGTGGCACCTTGACGAGGGGGGGTCCCAAGGGGTGGGTCCTGCCCAGTGCTATTTTTGGTAATGTGGGGACATGCGGAAGGTTGACTCAAAAAAGTGTCCCTGTTTGCAATGATGTGAATTAATGGGGGGAAATTTAAAATCGATGGGGAACGGCGGGACTTCAAAAGGCCCTGGACAGGGGGACCCCTGGCCCAGCAAAGGGTTTTCTCGAATTTAACCTGCCAAATGCAAAGTATGAAGATGGGGGAGGGGAAAGAAAACCACAGACAGATATAGGCAGGGGGGGCCAAAACTGAAACCCCTCACTAAGGGAAAGACTTGGGGGGTGATTTAAAAACCCCCGAAGTCCCCGGGAAAGCACCATAATAGATAACGCTGCGGGCATAGGGCGCCTGGCAAACTGAGAACAGCTTCCGTTCCCTTTGAAAGGGAAATCTTCAAGACACTGTCACCGGTATGTAGGCCTATGGAGTATGCAGCCCCTGTTTGGAACCCGCACTTGATAAAGCACGTCAAAAAAACTGGAAAACAAAGGTTTGCGACAAGGTTAGTTCCAGAGTAAAGGGGAAGCCTATGGAAAGTTTAAGGGTTTCGGCCTGCCCCACACTGGAGGACAGGAGGGGGGGGGGAGACATAAACGACAATAAAATACTGCGTGGAATAGACAAGGGGAAAAGACAGGATGTTCCAGGGGGGGGGACACAAAAAAGGGGCCCAAGGGAAGACACAAATGAGTCAGAGAGTAGTAGGAAGTATTTTTTAGTCATAGATTGTAAGGCAGGGGAAACCAAAGAAAATGACGTAGTGGGGGCAGGGAACCCTAACAGTTTTAAGACGGGTTTGATAAACTATGGAGCGGGGGGGAGAGAGGGCCTGTAGAAAACCCGGGGAAGAGGCGGGGCCCGGAGCAGGATCACCCCCCGCAACCCCAATTTGGTGAGTCAATGGTGGTACACACACGACCAACACACACACACCAAAAAACAAACACACAAACAACCACAAAACCCCACACCCACATAACACAAAATACAAAAAAACACACCACAACACACATACAAACAAACCCAACACCCCACACAAAAAACACCACACAACAAACACACACACACTCACACCACAACACACACACAAAACAAAAAATCACAACACACACACAAAACACAACACACAACACGCACACAAACACACACAAACACACACACAAACACACACCCACACACACACCACACACACACACCACAACAAACACAAAAACACACACACCACGCAAGCACACACACACCCACCACACACACACACACACACACCACACACAACACACACAAACCCAAACACAAAAAACCACACACAAACACACACACAAAACCACACACACCCCACACACACACACACGCACACACACCCACACACACACAAACACACACACACACACACCCACACACACAAGCACACAACGCACACAAACACACACACACACACACACACACACACACACACACCACACACACACACACACACACACACACACACACACACGCACACACACACACACACAGACTACAAACCTCACTCACACACAAACACACACTCAAACACACACACACACACACACACACACACACACACACAGACTACAAACCTCACTCAAAGAAAAAGATCTTGGGGTGAGTATAACACCCGGCACATCTCCTGAAGCGCATATCAACCAAATAACTGCTGCAGCATATGGGCGCCAACAAACCTCGGAACAGCATTCCGACATCTTAATAAGGAATCGTTCAGGACCCTGTACACCGTGTACGTTAGGCCTATATTGGAGTATGCGGCACCAGTTTGGAACCCACACCTATCCAAGCATGTAAAGAAGCTAGAGAAAGTGCAAAGGTTTGCAACAAGACTAGACCCAGATCTAAGGAGTATGTCCTACGAGGAGAGGTTAAGGGAAATCGACCTGACGACACTGGAGGACAGGAGAGATAGGAGGGACATGATGACGACATACAAAATACTGAGAGGAATTACAAGGTGGACAAAGACAGGATGTTCCAGAGATGGGACACAGCAACAAGGGGACACAGTTGGAAGTTGAAGAATCACAGGGTTGTTAGGAAGTATTTCTTCATCCATAGAGTAGCAGGAAGTGGAATAGTTTGGGAAGTGATGTTAAGTGAAGGCAGGATCTATACATAGCTTTAAGCAGAGGCATGATAAAGCACACGGTTCAGGGAGAGTGACCTTGTAGTGACCAGTGAAAAGGCGGGGCCAGGAGCTCGGACTCGACTCCTTCAACCTCAACTAGATTAGTACAACTAGGTGAGTACACACACACACACACACACACGCGCGCGCTCGGAACATGCCTAGTGTCTAATCGGCATGTGCCTAGGACAAAATGGTAACTAACACACACAGGGTGTTGTAGTGGGGGTGAGGGATGTATAGGTGATAGAGTGTTGTGGTGGGTGAGGGATGTATGGGTGATAGGATGTTGTGGTGGGTGAGGGATGTATGGGTGATAGGGTGTTGTGGTGAGTGAGGGATGTATGGGTGATAGGATGTTGTGGTGGGTTAGGGATGTATGGGTGATTGGATGTTGTGGTGGGTGAGAGATGTATGGGTGATAGGATGTTGTGGTGGGTGAGGGATGTATGGGTGATAGGATGTTGTGGTGGGTGAGGGATGTATGGGGGATAGGATGTTGGGGTGGTTGAGAGATGTATGGGTGATAGGATGTTGTGGTGGGTGAGGGATGTATGGGTGCTAGGATGTTGCGGTGGGTGAGGGAAAGAATGTGAGATAGGGTGTTGTGGTGGGTGAGGGATGTATGGGTGATAGGATGTTGTGGTGGGTGAGGGATTTATGGGTGATAGGATGTTGTGGTGGCTGAGGAATGTATGGGTGACAGGATGTGGCGGGTGAGGAATGTATGGGTGATGGGATGTTGTGGTGGGTGAGGGATGTATGGGGGGATAGGGTGTTGTGGTGAGTGAAGGATGTATGGGTGATTGGTGTTGTGGTGGGTGAGGGCTGTTATGGGTGATAGGATGTTGTGGTGGGTGAGGGATGAATGTGAGATAGGGTGTTGTGGTGGGTGAGGGATGTATGGGTGATAGGATGTTGTGGTGGGTGAGGGATTTATGGGTGATAGGATGTTGTGTGGCTGAGGAATGTATGGGTGACAGGATGTGGCGGGTGAGGAATGTATGGGTGATGGGATGTTGTGGTGGGTGAGGGATGTATGGGTGATAGGGTGTTGTGGTGAGTGAAGGATGTATGGTGATTGGGTGTTGTGGTGGGTGAGGGCTGTATGGGTGATAGGATGTTGTGGTGGGTGAGGGATGTATGGGTGATAGGATGTTGCGGTGGGTGAGGGATGTATGGGTGACAGGATGTTGTGGTGGGTGAGGGATGTATGGGTGATAGGATGTTGTGGTGGGTGAGGGATGTATGGGTGATAGGATGTTGTGGTGGGTGAGGGATGTATGGGTGCTAGGATTTGCGGTGGGTGAGGGATGTATGGGTGATAGGATGTTGTGGTGGGTGAGGGATGTATGGGTGATAGGATGTTGTGGTGGGTGAGGGATGTATGGGTGACAAGATGTTGTGGTGGGTGAGGGACGTATGGGTGATAGGATGTTGTGGTGGGTGAAGGATGTATGGGTGACAGGATGTTGTGGTGGGTGAGGGATGTATGGGTGATAGGATGTTGTGGTGGGTGAGGGATGTATAGGTGACAGGATGTTGTGATGGGTCATGGATGTATGGGTAATATGTTGTTGTTGTGGGTGAGGGATGTATGGGT
Source organism: Cherax quadricarinatus (assembly GCF_026875155.1). Taxonomy (NCBI): domain Eukaryota; kingdom Metazoa; phylum Arthropoda; class Malacostraca; order Decapoda; family Parastacidae; genus Cherax; species Cherax quadricarinatus. The sequence goes on along the minus strand of NW_026506881.1, from coordinate 34,338 downwards.
GATAGGGTGTTGTGGGTGATAGGGTGTTGTCATGGGCTTTTAAGGTTGTTGTTTGGGGGGTGATAGGATGTTGTGGTGGGTGAGGGATGTATGGGTGATAGGGTGTTGTGGTGGGTGAGGGATGTATGGGTGATAGGGTGTTGTGGTGGGTGAGGGATGAATGGGTGATAGGGTGTTGTGGTGGGTGAGGGATGTATGGGTGATAGGGTGTTGTAGTGTTGAAGGATGTATGGGTGATAGGATGTTGTAGTAGGTGAGGGATGTATGGGTGATAGGATGTTGTGGTGGGTGAGGGCTGTATGGGTGATACGGTGTTGTGGTGGTGAAGGATGTATGGGTGATGGATGTTGTAGTGGGTGAGGGATGTATGGGTGATAGGATGTTGTGGTGGGTGAGGGATGTATGGGTGATACGGTGTTGTGGTGGTGAATGATGTATGGGTGATAGGATGTTGTAGTGGGTGAGGGATGTATGGGTGATAGGATGTTGTGGTGGGTGAGGGATGTATGGGTGAAAGGGTGTTGTGGTGGGTGAAGGATGTATGGGTAATAGGGTGTTATGGTGTGTGAGGGATGTATGGGTGATAGGATGTTGTGGGGGGTGAGGGATTATGGGTGACAGGATGTTGTGGTGGGTGAGGGATGTATGGGTGACAGGATGTTGTGGTGGTGAGGGATGTATGGGTGACAGGATGTTGTAGTGGGTGAGGGATGTATGGGTGACAGGATGTTGTGGTGGGTGAGGGATGTATGGGTGACATGATGTTCTGGTGGGTGAGGGATGTATGGGTGATATGGTGTTGTGGGTTTATAGGGTGTTGTGGGTGATAGGGTGTTGTGGGTGATAGGGTGTTGTGGTGGGTGATAGGGTGTTGTGATGGGGGATTTGGATGTTGTGGTGGGTGACGGATGTATGGGTGACAAGATGTTGTGGTGGGTGATAGGGTGTAGTCGTGGGTGAGGGATGTATGGGTGATAGGATGTTGTGTTGGGTGAGGGACGTTAGGTGATAGGGTGTTGTGGTGGGTAAGGGATGTATGGGTGATAGGGTGTTGTTGTAGGTGAGAGATATATGGGTGATAGGTGTTGTGGTGGGTGAAGGATGTATGGGTGATATGTTGTGGGGGGTAAGGGATGTATGGGTGATAGGGCTTGTGGTGGTGAGGGATGTATGGGTGATAGGGTGTTGTGTTGGTTGAGGGATGTATGGGTGATAGGGTGCTGTGGTGGGTGAGGGATATATGGGTGATAGGGTGTTGTGGTGGGTGTGGGATGTATTGGTGACAGGATGTTGTGGTGGGCGAAGGATGTATGGGTGATAGGATGTTGTGGTGGGTGATAGGGTGTTGTGGTGGGTGAGGGATGTATGGGTGATAGGGTGTTGTGGTGGGTGAGGGATGTATGGGTGATAGGGTGTTGTTGTGGGTGAGGGATGTATGGGTGATAGAATGTTGTGGTGGGGTGAGGGATGTATGAGTGATAGGGTGTTGTGGTGGGTGAGGGGTGTATGGGTGATAGGATGTTGTGGTGGGTGAGGGATGTTATGGGTTATAGGATGTTGTGGTGGGTGAGGGCTGTATGGGTGATTGGATGTTTTTGGGGGTGAGGGGTGTATGGGTGATAGGATGTTATGGTGGGTGAGGGATATATGGGTGATAGGGTGTTGTGGTGGGCGAGGGATGCATGGGTGATAGGGTGTTGTTTGGGTGGTGAGGGATATATGGGTGATAGGGTGTTGTGGTGGGTGAGGGGTGTATGGGTGATAGGATGTTGTGGTGGGTGAGGGATGTATGGGTGATAGGATGTTGTGGTGGGTGAGGGCATGTATGGGTGATAGGGTGTTTTGGTGGGTGAGGGGTGTATGGGTGATAGGATGTTGTGGTGGGTGAGGGATGTATGGGTGATAGGGTGTTGTGGTGGGTGAGGGTTGTATTGGTGATAGGGTGTTGTGTTGGGTGAGGGATGTATGGGTGATAGGATGTTGTGGTGGATGAGGGATTTATGGGTGATAGGATGTTGTGGTGGGTGAGGGATTTATGGGTGATAGGGTGTTGTGGTGGGTGAGGGATGTATGGGTGATAGGATGTTGTGGTGGGTGAGGGATGTATGGGTGGTAGGGTGTTGTGGTGGGCGAGGGATGTATGGGTGATAGGGTGTTGTGGTGGGTGAGGGATATATGGGTGATAGGGTGTTGTGGTGGGTGAGGGATGTATGGGTGATAGGGTGTTGTGGTGGGTAAGGAATGTTAGCTAAAACACTCACACACACACACACACACACACACACACACACACACACACACACACACACACACACACACAAACACACATACACACACACACACACACAAACACACACACACACTCACACACACAAACACACACACACACAAACATACACACACGCACACACACACACAAACACACACAAACACACACACACACACACACACACATACACACACCACACACACAAAAACACACACACACACACACACACACACACACACACACACACACACACACACACACACACACACACACACACACACATACATGGTTGGGATTCGCAGGAATCATGGATCAGATGACAATGGTACTGGTAGGGAGGAATGGATGGAGGAACAGTGGAAATGATAGAGGAAGAATGGGAGAGAAAATTAGGAGAGCTTTCTGAAAAAATGGAGAAAGAGCTATCTGTGAAATGGGAAAAGAGTTTGGAGAAGGAGACGAAGAATTGGGAGGCACAAGTCGAAACTGCAGTAGCCAGGGTAAAGGTCCTAGAATTTGAGGTAAACAGGCTGAAGCAAGTCTCAGGGGTAGTGACCAGAGAAGACACACATACGAAGCTGAGAGGCTGAACAGGAAGGAAGGAGATATGAATTATGCTAAGGTCATATCAGCCTGCAAAGAAGGGCCAGGGAGTGGAAGGGAAGAGCAGATGGGTGCAAATGGAGAGGGAGATAGGTCGAATGCTGAGGCACAACCATGCTACCAAGAGCCACTGGAAAAATCAAGGGAGAAAATGACCACATACAGACAGGAACCAGAGTCACAGAGGGAGAGGCAATGGGAGGAGGAAAGGGCAAAATCAGTGATTATCCATGGGCTTTGGGAGAGAGAGGAAAGAACACTCACTGAAAGACTGCAGGAAGGAAGAAAGGAGATTGAGAAAATCATCACGGAAATAGGGGGAGAAGACATGGATGAGATTGTAAATTTTCAGAGAATAGGGGGGTACTTGAAGGGAAGAAATCGACCGATCAAGCTGATTCTCAGGAGAAGAAACAGTGCGGAACAGGATCCTCCAAGAGAAACCACAGTTGAAAAGCTCGGAAGAGTACAAGAAGGTGTTCCTAGACAGAGACAGAACACAAGCAGAGAGACAGCAGCTGAGGGAGAGGACAAAAAAGCGAAAGGAGCTAGGAAAGAAGACAAGGATGGAACAAGCAGAGGTCAGTCAGAGCAGAACAGAGTAGCAAGGGCAAGCACACACACAACTATCCTCAGAACCCACAACCTATCACACCATTCCAACACACAATACAATCCATACCCACAGCTTCCACCCAACCCCCAACCATAGAATCCCACAGTATGCTACCAGGTCTCCCACCCCCACAGGCCCCCCAAACCACAGTGTTGGAAAGGAAGCTGAAGGTATGGTACGCAAACGCTGATGGAATAACAAACAAGTGGGAGGAGTGGCACGAAAGAGTCAAAGAGGCATCACCAGACATCATAGCGATCACAGAAACCAAGCTTACATGTATGATAACAGATGCCATCTTTCCAGCGGGATACCAGATCCTGAGAAAAGACAGAAGGAACAGGAGCGGGGGTGGAGGAGTGGCATTGCTGATCAAACACAGATGGAATTTTGATGAGCTGGAGAGAGGAGACAGTGCAGAAGAAAATGATTACATAGCGGGAACGCTTCACTCTGGTGGTCCCAAGGTGATAATTGCCGTGATGTATAACCCACCACAGAACAGCAGGAGGCCAAGGCGAGAGTATGACGAGAGCAATAGAGCGATGGTTGACACACTGGCTGCAGTGGCCAGAAGAGCTCATGCATGCAGGGCAAAGCTCCTGATCATGGGCGACTTTAACCACAAATAGATCGAATGGGAGAACTTGGAGCCACATGGGGCCCAAAATACATGGAGGGCTAAGATGATAGAGGTGGTACTGGAAAACCTCATGTACCAACACGTAAGGGACACTACAAGAGAGAGAGGAGAGGATGAACCAGCAAGACTGGACTTAGTATTCACCTTGTGTAGTGCAGATATTGAGGACATCACATATGAAAGACCCCTTGGGGCCAGCGATCATGT
>NW_026506881.1:15000-25000 GCF_026875155.1 Cherax quadricarinatus | reverse complement strand
GAAAGACCTTGGGGTGGCCATAACACCGAGCACATCACCGGAGGCACACATCAACCAAATAACTGCTGCAGCATACGGGCGCCTGGCAAACCTGAGAATAGCGTTCCGATACCTTAATAAGGAATCGTTCAAGACACTGTACACTGTGTATGTTAGGCCCATACTGGAGTATGCAGCACCAGTCTGGAATCCACACCTGGTCAAGCACGTCAAGAAGTTAGAGAAAGTACAAAGGTTTGCAACAAGGCTAGTCCCAGAGCTCAAGGGAATGTCGTACGAGGAAAGGTTAAGGGAAATCGGACTGACGACACTGGAGGACAGAAGGGTCAGGGGAGACAAGATAAACGACATACAAGATACTGCGGGGAATAGACAAGGTGGACAGAGATAGGATGTTCCAGAGAGGGGACACAGGGACAAGGGGTCACAACTGAAGCTGAAGATTCAGACGAGTCACAGGGACGTTAGGAAGTATTTCTTCAGTCATAGAGTTGTCAGCAAGTGGAATAGCCTAGCAAGTGAAGTAGTGGAGGCAGGAACCACACATAGTTTTAAGAAGAGGTATGACAAAGCTCAGGAAGCAGAGAGAGAGAGGATCCAGTAGCGATCAGTGAAGAGGCGGGGCCAGGAGCTGAGTCTCGACCCCTGCAACCACAATTAGGTGAGTACAATTAGGTGAGTACACACACAGGCCAGGAGCTGAGTCTCGACCCCTGCAACCACAATTAGGTGAGTACACACACAGGGAGGCAATAGGGAGTCATGGTCTGTGATGAGGTATCACAGTGGACGCCTGTGACGAGCGGGGTCCCACAGGGGCCAGTCCTGGGACCAGTGCTATTCTTGGTATATATGAACGACATGACGGAAGGGATAGACTCAGAAGTGTCCTTGTTTGCAGATGATGTGAAGCTAATGAGGAGAATCACATCAGATGCTGACCAGACAGGTCTACAAAGAGACCTGGACAGGCAGGACACGTGGTCCAGCAACTGGCTCCTAGAATTTGACCCCGCAAAATGCAAAGTCATGAAGATCGGAGAAGGGCAAAGAAGACCGCAGACAGAGTATAGGCTAGGAGGCCAAAGACTGCAAACCTCACTCAGGAAGAACGAGTGAGTTAATACCGAGTGAGTATAATACCGAGTACATCGCCAGAAGCACATTAACCAGATAACTGCTGCGGCATATGGATGCCTGGCAAATCTGAGAATAGCGTTCCGGTACCTCAGTAAGGAATCATTTAAGACTTTATACGCTGTGTACGTCAGGCCCATACTGGAGTACGCAGCACCAGTTTGGAACTCACACCTGGTCAAACACGTGAAGAAATTAGAGAAAATGCGAAAGTTTGCAACAAGGCTAGTTCCAGAGCTAAGGGGAATGTCCTGTGAAGAAAGGTTAAGGGAAACGGTCTGACGACACTGGAGGACAGGAAGGTCAGGGGAGACATGATAACAACATAAAAAATATTGCATGGAATAGACAAGGTGGACAGAGACAAGATGTTCCAGATGGGACACAGAAACAAGGGGTCACAATTGGAAGTTGAAGACTCAGATGAGTCTAAGGGATGTTAGGAAGTATTTCTTCAGCCACAGAGTTGTTAGGAAGTGGAATAGTCTGGCAAGCGATGTAGTTTTAAGACGAGGTATGATGAAGCTCATGGAGCAGGGAGAGGGAGGATCCAGTAGCGGTCAGTGAAGAGGCAGGGCCAGGAGCTAAGTCTCGACACCTGCAACCACAATTAGGTGAGTACACACACACACACACACACACACAAACACACACAGTGGGCGCCTGTGACGAGCAGGGTTACACAGGGATCAGTTCTAGGACTGCTGCTGTTTCTGGCATTTGTAAATGTCTTTGCAAAAGGAATAGACTCAGAAGTGTCTCCGTTGACACACAATGTATAGTTAATGAGGAGAATTTATTCGGAGGAAGACTAGGCAGGACGACAGAGAGATCTGGGCAGGTTACATGCCTGGTCCAGCAACTGGCTCTTGGAGCTCAATCCCCACAAGTGCAAAGTCATGAAGACTGGGAAAGGGCAAAGAAGACAGCAAACAGAATACAGTCTAGGGGGCCAAAGACTACACATCTCAATCAAGGAAAAGGATATTGGGGAAACTATAATACCGAACATATCTCCGGAGGCATATATCAACCAAATATCTGTTGCAGTATATTGGCAATTAGCAAACCTAAGAATAGCCTTCCTACATCTCAGTAAGGAGCCGTTCAAGACTTTGTATACCGTGTACATCAGGCCTATATTGGAGTATGAAGCACCAGTTTGGAACCCACATCTGGCCATGCACATCAGGAAATTAGGGAAAGTGCACAGGTTGAAACGAAACTAGTTCCGGAGCTAAGGAGCGAGAAATACTAGGAGAGCTTAAAGTAAACTGACCTTACTACACTGGAGGACAAAAGGGACAGGAAAGACAGGATAACAACATATAAAATACTGAAAGAAATCCAGAATTTGGGCAACGCTAAGGTGCTCCAAAGATGGAACACAGCGACAAGTGGTCACTATTGGAAGTTGAAAACTCAGGTGAGTCACAAAGATGTTAGGAAGTATTTCTTCAGTCAGAGTCGTCAGGAAGTGGAATAGTCTGGAAAGTGAGGTGGCAGAGGCAGGATGCTTATTTAGCTTTAAGAAGAGGTATGATAAAGCTCACGGAGCAGCCGTGCAGCCACAATTTGGCGAGAACACACACACACACACACAAACACACAAATCGGCCTGACGACATTGGAGGACAGGAGAGTTAGGGGAGACGTGGTAACAACATTCAATATACTGCGTGGAATGGACAAAGTGGACAGACACAGGATGTTCCAGAGAGGGGACACAGAAACAAGGGGTCACACATGGAAGCTGAACACCCAGATGAGTCACAGGGATGTTAGGAAGTATTTCTTCAGTCACAGAGTAGTCAGGAAGTGGAAGTGAGGTAGTTGAGGCAGGAACCATACATAGCTTTAAGATGAGGTATCATAAAGCTTATGCAGCAGGGCAAGTGAGGACCTAGCAGCACTCAGTAAAGAGGCTGGGCCAGGAGCTGAGTCTCGACCCCTGCAACCACAATTAGGTGAATTAGGTGAGCACAATCACACACATGTCAATAGTGTTACTGATTCTCTACGTAATATATTTGAGTAGTATATGTAGTTAGTTCCCTCTATGTTATACATAGGCTCCCTGTGTAGCTAGGCTCCCTGTGTAGCTAGGCTCCCTGTGTAGCTAGGCTCCCTGTCTAGCTAGGCTCCCTGTCTAGCTAGGCTCCCTGTCTAGCTAGGCTCCCTGTGTAGCTAGGCTCCCTGTGTAGCTAGGCTCCCTGTGTAGCTAGGCTCCCTGTGTAGCTAGGCTCCCTGTGTAGCTAGGCTCCCTGTGTAGCTAGGCTCCCTGTGTAGCTAGGCTCCCTGTGTAGCTAGGCTCCCTGTCTAGCTAGGCTCCCTGTGTAGCTAGGCTCCCTGTGTAGCTAGGCTCCCTGTGTAGCTAGGTTCCCTGTGTAGCTAGGCTCCCTGTGTAGCTAGGCTCCCTGTGTAGCTAGGCTCCCTGTGTAGCTAGGCTCCCTGTGTAGCTAGGCTCCCTGTCTTGCTAGGCTCCCTGTCTAGCTAGGCTCCCTGTCTAGATAGGCTCCCTGTCTAGATAGGCTCCCTGTCTAACTAGGCTCCCTGTCTAGCTAGAGTCCCTGTCTAGCTAGGCTCCCTGTCTAGCTAGGCTCCCTGTCTAGCTAGACTCCCTGTCTAGCTAGACTCCATGTCTAGCTAGGCTTCCTGTCTAGCAAGGCTCCCTGTCTAGCTAGGCACCCTGTCTAGCTAGGCTCCCTGTGTAGCTAGGCTCCCTGTGTAGCTAGGCTCCCTGTGTAGCTAGGCTCCCTGTGTAGCTAGGCTCCCTGTGTAGCTAGGCTCCCTGTGTAGCTAGGCTCCCTGTGTAGCTAGGCTCCCTGTGTAGCTAGGCTCCCTGTGTAGCTAGGCTCCCTGTGTAGCTAGGCTCCCTGTGTAGCTAGGCTCCCTGTGTAGCTAGGCTCCCTGTGTAGCTAGGCTCCCTGTGTAGCTAGGCTCCCTGTCTAGCTAGGCTCCCTGTCTAGCTAGGCTCCCTGTGTAGCTAGGCTCCCTGTGTAGCTAGGTTCCCTGTGTAGCTAGGCTCCCTGTGTAGCTAGGCTCCCTGTGTAGCTAGGCTCCCTGTGTAGCTAGGCTCCCTGTGTAGCTAGGCTCCCTGTCTTGCTAGGCTCCCTGTCTAGCTAGGCTCCCTGTCTAGCTAGACTCCCTGTCTAGCTAGACTCCATGTCTAGCTAGGCTTCCTGTCTAGCAAGGCTCCCTGTCTAGCTAGGCACCCTGTCTAGCTAGGCTCCCTGTCTAGCTAGGCTCCCTGTGTCGCAAGTGTCCCTGACTAACTAGGCTCCCTGTCTAGTATGGCTCCCTGTCTAGCTAAGCTCCCTGTTTAGCTAGGCTCCCTGTCTAGCTAGGCTCCCTGTCTATCAAGTCTCCATGGCTAGCTAGGCTCCCTGTCTAGTAAGGTTCCCTGTCTAGCTAGGCTCCATGTCTAGCTAGGCTCCCTGTCTAGCTAGGCTCCCTGTCTAGCTAGGCTCCCTGTATAACAAGGCTCCCTGACTAGCTAGGCTCCCTGTATAGTAAGGCTCCCTGTCTAGCTAGGCTCCCTGTCTAGCTAGGCTCCCTGTCTAGCTAAGCTCCCTGTCTATGTCGTGCTAGACCCCCTGTCTAGCTAAGCTCCCTGTCTAGGTAGGCTCCCTGTCTAGCAAAGCTCCCTGTCTAGCTAGGCTCCCTGTCTAGCAAAGCTCCCTATCTAGGTAGGCTCCGTGGCTAGTTGTGACGTCACGCAGCCCGCTTATGTAAGCGCTAGACCGCAGGCCTGCTCAGTCCGGATTCACAGATTCACACACACAGCAATGCACAATACACAGAGTAATCCAGCAGCCGCCGTGGAGAGAAGACGTCTTTGTTCCTGCTCTGAGCACTGTGCCTCGAGTTTTTTCTTGGGTTATTCTGAGTAATTCTCAACCAGAGCTGAGAGGAAACTTGCTTGCTTGTTCACCCCTCTCTTCCCCATCCCCTCATCCTTCCCCATCCTCCCCTCACACAAACAACTACACTGGCTCACACACTAACACACTACTTACATTACTATCCTTCTGACATTCCTATCTTCTTTCTCGGCAACTTCGTCTTCGGCGAGTTAACACAAAGCATTTTGACCATCCGGTAGCCAGTGTGGTTTTTTAAAATCCGGCCGATCTTTGCCTTGGGCTCTGTCCTCCTCACTCCTCAAGGGTAGGCTATCTTAGGGGCCCTGTCCCCCTGACTCCTCGAGGGTGGGCTATCTTAGGGGCCCTGTCGCCCTCACTCCTCGAGGGTGGGCTATCTTAGTGGCTGACCTTCATAAGTCAGCTGACTTAGGATGTTTAGGGCTACCACCAAGGAAAGTCATTCTTGTTAAAGCAACTTATCTTTGTCAGATGTACCTTCCTGGACATCATGGCCCGAATACAAGTACGAATACGTGTTGATGACAATCAAAAGTCTAATAAGAAATTCTCGAATATATTTGTTCAAATTCAACTGTTGCTCAGGTGGATGTTTTTCAAACCCACGCTGGGGCAGTACTTCTCCTCTCTTCTGAAGAAGAGTTACTACAACTGCTTAAGCAGGAAGCTTTTGAGAAACTGAAGACTTTTGGTATCGTCTCCATTCCACCTGATAGCTATCAAGCCCAACGAACTGTTTTGTGGCGAGATTTAACAGCTTCATGAGAGACAGCTCTGCGTTGGGACTTCTTGCAGAACTTACTCAGGAGAATTCTGAATTTAAGGTTCTCAATGCATATAAATTCTCTAAACCTGCCAGCAAACAGGTAACATTAAATTTAATCCTAGAGACACCTGAAGAAGCCAAACTCATGTGTCAACGTGGTTTCAAATATTATGGCACCAGATGTACACCTGACCAAATCTCTCTTGAACGGTTTGTTAGTGTTACACAGTGTTTCAGATGTTATGGCACCAGATGTACACCTGACCAAATCTCTCTTGAACGGTTTGTCAGTATTACACAATGTTTAAAATGTTATGCATTTGGCCATACCACCTAATCCTACGGGTTTAGAGCTTTCCCCTTGATTATAAAAATAATAATAATGGCCATATCACCAGTAAATGGAGTAGCCAATCAACAACTTGCAGCATATGCTCTGGTGAGCATTCTTTTCAAAACTGCCATAACAAAACTAAACCAAAGTGTGTCCATTGTAATGGAAAACACCATGGTGTTTTCCCTATCTGTCCTGAGAGGAAAACTACTATCCAGAACATTCTAGAGGCCAGGAAATTATCCAATTCTACGAAAATCCCTCCCCAGGCACCTTCAACAATGTTCCAGGGTTCATTCCTGGCTCTGACTGTGCCTGCATCTGGTGGGACGCCTCGGGCCGCCTCTACGGGATCCAGTGTTTGGACTTCTGCCCCTCCTGCAGCGCCCCACCCTCCCCTAACCCTCATCTACAATAAACATACACACAAGGTTCTTCCTCACTCCCCATGTCTCCGAGGTTCTCAGCCGGAGATATGACGAGAGCTCAACTAATGTACATGTTGGCCAAGGACATAGCAGGTAGTGATATTCAACTCTGTTCTAATGTTTTCAATGATTTGTTAAAGGCTAATGGGATCAATCCCATTCAAATCCCAGATAATGTGAAGTTTATTATGGCCCAGTCCCCTCAAGATTAACAGTATGTGCCCTCCTCTACCCCTACAAATACGCCTACTTCATCTATCATACAGGGCTTAACCACCTCTAATAACCCATTTGTCAGCTCACCTCAGCCCGATGAGTTATTACCTGCCCCTGATATTGGTGCTGATCCTTGTGAAATTGCAGCTGATCCTATGGAACAAGGACTTTCTCAGGGTACATCGCCTGGCCTACCAAATTTTCCCTTAGAGCCCCCACGGTCTCCTTTTGACACTCATGTGCCTCTGCTTCCTGTAACTGGGGACATTGCACCACAGTTATCCGATGAAGACTAATGCTTCTGTTGATATTACCACCACCAGTGAGGATGGAGACATGGTCAGTATGCAGGCAACTACCCAGAATTACACTCTTCCCCTTGATGAGTCGAGTAGGGAGAGAGTGTATTCCAGTTGTGATGTTACTTGCAGACGTCAACCCTCTGTCCGCAGTAAACGCGCAAAGTGCAAGAAATAATGGGGATTACAATTATTCAACAATTCTTTAATAACCGCTACCTCCTGGAAGTTGAACTACACAGTTACAACCCTGATGTTATCCTCCTGAACGAGACAGCTGCGGGAGTTGATCAACATATCAAATTACGTTGTTACTCTACTGTGGAGAACCCCTCAAGGAAGGTTCCTTGATGTTGGTGAGGGGCTCTTGATTTAGGGAATTGGATCTGAGCTCCAGTTCCCCGAATTAAGCCTGAATGCCTTCCACATCCCCCCCCCCCAGGCGCTGTATAATCCTCCGGGTTTAGCGCTTCCCCCTTGATTATAATAATAATAATAATACTGTGGAGAAATCGAGAGGACCCCATAGTGGCGTGGCCGTCCTAGGTAAATTAGGATATGCGTTTCGAAATATTAACGTTGACGATGATAACATTATTGCAATTGAACTGACGACATCTTATGGCCAACTAATGATAGTAACTGGATATTTTCCTCCGAGATAACCATATATAGAATCCGTTTCCCTACATCGGATATTAATCAGAAATATTCCAACAATTCCGGCAGGAGATTTTAACGCCCATCATCCTGCACTCTTTAACTGTGGAGCTGGTAATCCGTTGGGCGACTTGAAGGGAAAACAATTATTTAATATCATGTTAGCCAGGAATCTGTCGTTTCAAGGACCATTCTTTAAGTCGTATGTCGGTTCTCGTCCAGGGGCACCAGATATAGTCCTGACCAACAGTGAGTGTGACCTCCTCCATTGTCGAGTTTCTCCTTGTGGAAACGTAGGATCTGATCATATCCCTGTTGACTTGACTCCCTGATATCCCTGTTATAATACAACTACAAACTTCTCCATTTAGGATACCTGTACCTCCTAAACCCAATCTCAACACCCTAGGATTTGATCCCTTCAGGGCATTTCTTGGTAACGACGATATTATTTCGTTGGAAAATTTGCCTTCCACTGCAATTGACGACGCGATTAACTCCCTCCACAACCGAATACTTGATGCTACTAATGCAACTTGCCAATTAGCTTCCAAAAATTTCTACCAGCAATTTAAACCTACTCGGGAAATTAAGAGACTGTATGAAGAATTATCAAACGGAATGTCGAAGGCACCTTCAAACACAACAACCACCAAGGGCTACACTGCATAGGTTGAGACAGGACTTAATTGCCATGATTAGTCATCACAAACGAGATTTATGGAAATATTTTGTTCTTCAAGTTAACCAGTGTAAACGTCACCCTGAAAAATTCGGACAAACCCGGGAGCTTTTAGGGGAAAAGCAAAGGCTCCCTTTTACCTAATTCAAAACCTTTTACGATGATGATGAGGGGGGTTGAGAAAAAACTTGAGATCCACGGGCCCAGCCTAATTTGAGGGGGTGATTGTGGGGAGAAAAATTTCTCCCCAAAACGTCCCCCGATTTAAAATCCCCATTATCAGTTGGTCAATGAGTGGAGAGATGATAATTTTAGCTATCCCCAACCTTTAATAAGCTAAACTTTAAAAGTGCCCCCCCTCTTACTAGACCGTTACCCCTGGGGGAAAAGAAAGTTTTTTGGGCGAATGCGAAAAGGCCCCCTGGTCTCTCGGGAAATAACAATGAACAAAAAAGTCTTACCCAAAATTGTAAACAGTCTTTGGTAAATATCTTTAATGCCACTTGGCCCCCCGGACACTTTCCGGGGTTTTTAAAAATCGCAAGGATGATCTTTTTGTAAACCCAATAAAGACACCCACCACCCTGGGAATATAGCCCTCATCCCATTGGAATCCTGGCAAAGTTTTTGAAAAAAATCTTTCCAAAAATTAAACTATTACTGGAGTTTATCCCTCTTTACTTTAAAACCAGTTCGGTTCGGGATATTGAGGTACCCATCATGCAAAAAATAAAATTTTTGATGCTGCTGCAAGTTTAAAGAAACAGGGTATTTTGCCCAAATTTAACCGGGGATGTCAAAAAGCTTTTGACATGATGGTTTATGTATAAATTGTTACCTCCCTGCCACAATGGTCCTTTTAAATTTATAATAACTTCTTGTCTCAAAGAAAAAACTATTTTCATTAAAGCAAGTCGAAGAGTTTTTATACCGACATGGGGTACCCCAAGGTCATGTCTTAGCCCCCAAAACAATTCAACATTTATGTAAATACTTCCCCTTTAACCCGGAGTTCAAGAAAAAAATCATAAAACTTTTTTCAGATGATGTTATCCTGTCGTCTCATCAACCCCCCAACAGGAAATTTATGTATGTAGATAGAAAAAATTAATACTGAACTTCGTCGAACAGTTTAATGGGAAAAAAAATGAAAATCAGCCACCATGCAAAGTCCTTATCAGCACGTAGGATTTTTGCTCGCCACGAAGTAAGGGGGATTCTCCATCAAGGGACCTTGCCCCTTTGAAACCCTAACAAAATATTGGAATGAAATAAACTTTACTCCATCAAATCTAAGTCAGTAAAAAGAACTTAGCCAAAGCCTGTCCTTAACAGTCTCTATAGGGTTTAATCAAAACCCCCTTTAACGTCAAAAAAAATCTATATAAAATGTTGATAAGCTATACTCGAAAACCCGAGTGTCCCAATGTTTTAACAACAAAGACTAACATGTTACGTTGCAACAGGGCCAGAATAGAGCTCTCCGCTTTTTTACAAGTACCAGGGGAGAGACGGGAAACCGGGGTGGCGATTTATACACCAACAGGTATTGCCGCCATAAATTTACGACTTGATAAGCGAAAAAGAGGCAACT